>MKEJ01008499.1:0-10138 GCA_001753735.1 Embelia ribes
GATAAATGAAGGCTTTATTTTTGTTTCAATATGGGCATGGGAACTTTGCGGCAAATGTGGAGCCAAAATTTACAAAGTAGTAGATCTATGTCTGAAATAGTGTGGAAGTGGCAGGCATATTGTGTTAGTACAGTTTCATGTAGAAGAGGCATACATTATATACATGACTAGTTTATTTATTCGTTTCATGATTCATATTTGTTTATGATTATACATATCCATGCTCATACATGTTTTGTATATTGCTTAGCCTCTCATTTACGTTTTTGCAGATTGTCTAACCATTACGTTTCCACATTTTCTTTTCTTATATCTTGTATTGTAGGCTTAGAGGCGAGTATTGAGAATCACTGATGATGTGATGCCACATTTCATATATCTTTTTGGTTGACTAGAGCAAGCGCATAGAAGATGATGATATCGTTATAATTTAGTGCGTTATTAATATATTATAATATTCCTATTATCTATAACTTTGTAATAGATGCACACTTTGTTAGAGCAGTTATTGTAGTTGTATTAGAAGTGAAAGTTACGAGACTAAGAACATATATATGCCTTTCATTATCACTCTTTTTGACAAGCAAGTAGCTTGTGGTATTGTATCCATAAATAGGCAAGTTTACAATGTTGTTTATATATATATTTTTTAGTGTTGGTTATGGCCTTTCACCTTCAATTTTAGAATAGCTTACTTTTATTGTACCTATGTAAAATGTTTTAGACTGTGAGTAGTATCATTATGTAGTGGCAATTAGTTGCATTGATGAGATAACATTAGAAAATGAATTTCCATTTTATTTTTTGTTCTATAAAATTTTTCTTTTTTTTAATTTTCAAAAAGGGAAACATATACCTGTTTCCTAGGTTTCTCGGGATTTGGGGTACAACAGGTTGATATCAGAGCTTAATCAGATTACGTAAACCCTATTGGCTTGTGGGTAGAAGTCTAAGTATGGTCGTGAGGGTAGACTGCATTAGGATTGTTTGTTAGGAATGAATTGCTTTGTAACTTAATGTGTAGTAGTTGTAGTGTATAATATCATCACATTATATTATTGATTTATTCTTCTTCTCTTTCATTGATTTGAAGATTTACTATGGCACGAGACTAAGGTAATCAAGGCAGAGGTCGATAAGAAGGAAGAGGAACTACTACGCAAGGAAGCGGTGGCCATGTTGGAAATTATGTTGAGGAAGAGGAAGAGCAACATAGGCATACTTGTGTAAGGGAAACGGAAATTTGGGAAGTTGAAAATATTCCTAACTGGGAGGATACAACTAGCGAAGATTTGAGCTTAGAAAAAGAGGGTTCTTTACCTTAACCTCAAGTTTCGCTTGCTCGTCCTCAATTAGGGGAGGAGGATCAGCTTCAAGTTATAAAGGAAATCCTCATTCAGATGGCAAGTAATTCTTAGGTAAGGGGTAATGAGACAAGAGCCTCGGTGGCTCAAAAGCATTTCAAAAGAATGGATCTTTCTATTTTCAAAGGCAATCCAGAGCCAATAGTAGTGGATGAATGGCTTGAAGATATGGAGCATATTTTTGCGTCACTTCAAATTATATATGATGACTTGAAAATGGACATAGCTCCATTTTATTTATGAGGAGAGGTAGCGATGTGGTGGAAAGGCCAAGAAGAAGCATTTGGCCATAGCGATTTTACGTGGGATGCTTTCAAAGAGCTGTTCTTGGAACAATTCTTTCCTGACATGCATCGAGAAAGAAAAAGAGATGATTTTTTAACCTTACTCAAGGGAATATAGATGTGCAAGCTTATCAATTGAAGTTTACTAGCTTGGCATAGTATGCACTGAATTTGGTGTCTATGGAGAAATTGAAAGTAAGGCGATTCGAGCAAGGTTTGCAACCTTTGGTGCAAACACATGTGATTTCAACTTGTTCATTCTGGTTCGGGTTCTACAACAAAGGATAAGGGTTGCTTTAAGTGTGGTTGTTAGGGCCATAGGCAACATGAATGTCCATTTCTGCTTTCTTATCAAAATTGTAACTCGGAAAGGCATGCTATAGCAAATTGTCCATTGATTGTATGTCACCAGTATGGGAAGAAGGGACATATGCAGGTCCAGTGTCTGGAGGGTTTTTCTATTCCAGTTATTCCGAGTGGTCGGCTTTCATCTTTTTCTTCGGGTGAGTTTTTCTACTTCTGCATCTTATCAAAGTGGTGGTGGATAATGAGGAGGTTATCAAAATGGCATTGACATAGTGGCTTCCAATAAGGCCAATCATCTTAGGCTTGAGCTTATGCTATAACTCAGACTGTAGATGTGGAGGAGCCTTCTATCGTGGGAGGTATGATACCTTTCTTATCTACTTGGGCACATGTGTTATTTGACATTGGTGCTTCTCATTCTTTCATAAATGCTCATTTTGCATGCATGCTAGAACTACCTATGGAGTTGTTAGGAGAACTTATGTTGGTATATACGCCTAGAGATCGTACTTTCTATATTAAGGACATATGTAGAAATTGCGAGTTGTTAATTGCAGATCATATATTAGTATACGATTTCTTTGTATTTAGTATGCGGGTATTTGACATCATTATCAGTATTAACTAGTTAGCTCACTTTTATGTCGTTATTGATTGTAAGAGACATAGGGTATTGTTGAAAATACTGGATGGAGTTAGTGTTTGTTTTCCGAGGGAGCATGATCTTATGCTTGCTTATTCTAGTCATTTTTTGACTAGTTTATCCATTTTGTTGGCTAGTCTTTCCATTGTGGAGGAAGTGCATTCAAAAATAGATTCATTTCCTATCATTATAAGTTTCTTGATGTGTTTCCTAATGATCTCAGGGGACTACCTCCAGAGAGGGAAGTAGAGTTTTCCATGGATTTTGTTTCGAGAGCCAAACTGATTGTGATTGTGTCGTATCAATTAGCCCCAGTATAATTAAAGGAGTTGTGGATTCAAATTGAGGAATTGAAGAATAAGGGTTTTATTCAACCGAGTACTTCTCCCTAAGGTGCTCCAACTTTTTTTGTTCCAAAGAAAGATGGTTTGATACATATGTGTAGCGATTACCGTAAATTGAATCTCATGATGGTAAAGAATAAATATCCCCTACTTCAGATTGAGGATTTGTTTGATCAATTGTATGGTTTTCAATTCTTTCCTAAAATTGATCTCTATTTTGGCTATCATCAGTTAAGAATTGGAAAGAAGACATTCCGAAAATTGCATTTCGTACTCGCTATGGACATTATGAGTTTTTGGGAATGCCTTTTAGTCTTACGAATGCTCCAATAGCATTCATAAACTTGATGAATTGGGCCTTTCTGCCCTATCTTGATAGTTTCGTGGTCGTATTCTTTGAAGATATTCTTGCATATTTTCCTACGAAGAAGGCACATTGAGAACATCTTCAAGTTGTTCTATCTATTCTTCGAGAATATAAGTCATATGCTAAATTTTTTAAGCATGAATTTTGGCTTAGACAAATTTGGTTTCTTGGACATGTTGTTTTAGAGAAGGGTATTGCGGTAGACCCTTCTAAAGTAGAGGTTGTTGTTGAATAAGAACAACCTAAATTTGTAGTTGAAATTCGAAGTTTCTTAAGGCTTACTGAATATTATCGTCGTTTCATGAAAGAATTTTCTCATTTTGCAGCTTCGATGACTAGGCTTATTCGGAAGGGGGTAAAATTCGAATGGAATTCCTAGTGTGAAAAATCGTTTCTTACTTTGAAGATGTTGTTAACTTCGGCTTTAATTCTTGTTATTTTGGAGCAAGGTCTTGGTTATACCATCTATTATGACACTTCAAAGGAAGGAATGGGGTCTATATTGATGCAATTGGGTAAATTTGTGGCGTATGCATGTTGACAATTGAAAGTGCAGGAGAAGAATTACCCAACCCATGATCTAGAACTTGAGGCTATAATATTTGCCTTGAAATATTGGCGACACTATATCTATGATGAAAAGTTTGAGGTCTTCTCTGATCACAAATTCTCAAGTAAGTATTTACACAATGTGACTTGAATATGTAACAATGTCGATAGATAGAATACCTGGATCAATACAATTTCGATCTAGGGTATCATTTAGGGAAAGCCAATGTAGTAGCGGATGCATTGATTCACAAGACTCGGTGTTCTCTTGCTTGTTTGGCAGTGAATGAGTAGGAGATGCTTCGAATTCTAAATGGGTTTGGTTTGGAATATGTCAAAGTAGAAAGTGGAGCTACATTGTTAACGATTGAAGTCCAACCAAATCTGATTACTCGCATGATTGAGGAGCAAAGTGTTGATAGCAAATCCAATAATTATCATGTTTGTATTCTTCTGATCTTGGTCTTGATTGATGGGCTTTATCTGAAAATGGTGGATTGCATTTCCAACATTGCTTGTTCATTCCAAATTATGTTCGGGATGAGGTTTTGCTAGAATATTACCATTTGTATTTGGCAATTCATTAGGGTGGTACAAAGATGTTCCATGGCATTTCTTAGAAATTTTGGTAGCCCAGTATGAAGAAGGATATAGAGGAATTCATTTTGTAATATTTGATATGTTAGCAAGTAAAGACTAAACACAAATGTCTTGGTGGTTTCCTTTAGCCATTGCCCATTCCTGAGTAGAAGTAGGAACAGATCACCATGGATTTTGTTACTGGATTACCAAAGACTAAATGGGGTTGTGATGCTATTTGGGTTACTGTGGATCCAATGACCAAATCTTCTTATTTTCTTTTGATCTGTACTATAGATTCAGTTGAAAGGATTTGTCGGTTATATGTTGATGAGATTATTCAGTTGCATGGGGCTCTGATATCGATAATATCTAATCATGATCCTTGTTTTTGGTCGAGTCTCCATAATGCTTTCGGGATGAATCTTTCTCTAAGTATGGTATTTCACTTGCAAATCGATATCCAATCCGAGCGTACAACTCAAACCCTGGAAGATATGCTTCGGGCATGTATCCTCGACTTTGGTGGGAGTTGGGAAGATCATGTTAGTTTGATTGAGTTTGAATATAACAAAAGTTATCATGCTATTATCAAGATGACACCATTCGAAGCATTATATGGATGTCCGTATCATTCTCTGATTTGTTAGGCAGAAGTGGGTGATAGAGTATTGCTTGGTCTAGATTTGGTATGGGAGATGACTTAAGATGTTCAATTGATTAAGAAGCGGTTAGAAATAGCATGTAGTTGTCATAGGAGCTATATGGATATAACAAGATATCTTTTTTCTTTCGAGGTCGGTGATCATGTTTTCTTGAAGTTTCCCCTAAGCGAAGCATATGCATTTTAGCAAGAAGGGAAAGTTTTCTCCTCGGTTTACCGGTCCGTTCTTTATTTTAAAAGTCGTAGGAGAAGTGGCTTATCGTTTGGCTTTACCGCCTCAACTATCGAATATTCATTCCATTTTCCACATTTCTATGTTGAGAAAATGCATCTGGGATCCGTCGCATATGATTAATTTCGACGACTTACATGTTGAAGAAGATGTATCGTATGAAGTGAAGCCTATTCCAATTCTTGACTTGAAAGAGCAAACCCTGAGGCTGAAGTTAAATTGATAGGTTAAAGTGATATGGCGAAGTGGCTCAAGTGAGGAGATTACTTGAGAGCAAGAAGATGCAATGGGAGTTAAGTATTCGGAGTTGTTCAAGAATTTTGGTACGTACTTTTGTTTATTTCTTACATTTGGATTTCAAGGACAAAATTTCCAACGTGGGGAGGATGTAATATCCCAAAAATTTAGAGAATTTTGTTTTTATTTTAATAATATTATATAGCATGATATAATATATTATTATGTATTATATGACATAATAGTAGCGTGTATGACTAAGTAGCAATCTATTGCGGAGTGTGGAGCAGCGCCCTAGTAGAAAAATATAAATAATGTAGGGTATAGTCTCGTAGAGCGGATATAGCAACGATTAGTGTAGAAACAAAGTTGTCGAACGGAGTTTGCCAATAGTGTTGTAAAGTCGCGTAGATCGAGTTTCAGGAACTCAAATGCCATTCTGAAAGTTGTTTGAAACTTCTATTAGTGTCTATAAGTGATTCCAAGTATTTTTAGAAATTTTTGGCCTGAGGTTTTTGGACCCAAAATTCCAGTGGATCTGATCGATCCAGGTTTTTTAGGATCGATCCAACTTATCAGATCGACCGATCCAAGTGCTATTGGATCAATCCAAATGCTTTGACTGACTTAAGTTGCATAGACCAAATACTTGTCTTCTTCATTTCATTTATCCCATTTCCGAAAAGTGTGGAGAGAAAAGGGATGAGTTCTTAATTTCTCACACTTTTGAGTTCCAATTTCATCTAGTACGGTACTCGGATCCACATGAAAATTTGATTTTCTTCACCCTTGAGATGAGGAGATCATTTCTATGTAAGTCATTCTTTCGTCCCTTTTGTTTGTTTTGTCTCAATTTTCGTGCACTTTTCATACATGAAAATTTATTTGATATTCTTGTTCATCATTATGAGTTGAAATTTTTATGTCTTAGAGTTTAACGATTTGATTTCATTTGATAGATCAAATCGATGGGCAAAGAAATGACGAAATTGGAACTTTTTCTTAGAAAACCTCAGGAGGGTTTCTAGTGCATTTGTAGGTACGGTTGACAATATGCTCTAACATAAACTTGAGAATTTGCCATATGTGATCATGTATGTTACCGTATAAAAATGGAATTGACACAATCCCTTAGGAGAATGTATTTCTGTAGTTGTAGTATAAACGCTGACTTGAATTGTAGACTTTGTAGGATACAATAGTAGAACTTGAATTGATACATTCATGAAGATTATTATTGGAGTAGATGTTAGTAGTAGTTATAATATGACTAATTAACTTTCATAATTAAACTGCTCATGTTATTATTATTATTGCAGTTTATCATTTTTATGTTATTCAATTTACAAAGTTCATTATCATGTTTATTATGAGTAGTAATGTAAATCACATGAGTAGACAAGTATGGCATTTACATTCATGGAGGAGCATGACGTTGGCAGGACATTGTATCACGTTTTCTTATAAAATGAAGCAATGAGGTCTACAATGTTACCATGAAAGACAGGGAACTTGTAGCATGTATTAACCATTTATTCGACGCATTGTGGGCAAAAGATAAATGAAGGCTTTGTTTTCATTGCGGTGTGGTCACGGGAACTTAGCGGTCAATGTGGCGCCAAAATTTACAAAGTAGTAGATACATGTCTGAAACAGTGTTGAAGTGGCAGACATATAGCATTGGTACAGTTTTATGTAGAAGAGGCATCATTGCATACATGAGTAGTTTATGTATTTGTTTCATGATTCATACTCGTTTATGCGTATATATATCCATGCTCATACATGTTTCATATATTGCTTAGCCTCTCGTTTATGTTTTTGCAGATCGTCTAACCGTTACGTTTCCACATTTTCTTTTATTGTATCTTGTAATGTAGATCCGGAGGCTAGTATTAAGCCTCACTGATGATGTGATGTTATATTGTATATATCTTTTTGGCTAACAAAACGGGCGTAGAAAAGACAAAAATAGCATTTTGATGTAGTGCCTTATTATTATGTTGTAGTATTCTTGTTATGCATAAATTTTTAGTAGATGTGCACTCTGATAGAGTAGTTGTAGAATTAGTATTAGAAATTAAAATATAGATATATTCTTGTCTTCTACGAGACCAATAACATATGTATACTTTTCATTATCATTCTTTTTGACAAGCAAGTATCTTTGTGGTATTGTATCCATAAACAAGAAGGTTTATAATGTTGTTTATATATATATTTTCCAGCGTTGATATTGGCATTTGACCTTCAGTTTTAGAATAGCTTATTTTTATTGTACTGATGTGAAATGCTATAGACTGTGAGTAGTATCATCCTGCAATGGCCATTAGTTACGTTGATGAGATAACATTAGAAATTGTGTTTCCATTTTATTTTATGTTCTATTAAATTTTTCTTCCTTTTTATTTTCAAAAAGGAAAACATATACTCGTTCCCTGGGTTTCTTGGGATTCGGGGCATGAAAGAAGAGGAACACCAAAAATATTTGAGAATAGCATTCTCGACACTACGAGAGCATCGGTTGTATGCGAAGATATCGAAGTGTGAGTTTGGGCTTCAGGAAGTGAAATTCTTAGGACACGTGTGATAGCCGAAGGGGTAGCAGTTGATTTGTCAAAGATTGAGGCATTATCAATTTGGAAATGACCTAAGAGTATCTTCAAGATACATAGCTTCTTAGAGTTAGCTGGTTATTATAGGAGGTTTGTGAAGGATTTTTCTATTATATCATCTCTTATGACCCTCCTTTCATGCAAAGAGGTCAAGTTTGAATGGGACGCTATGTATGAAAAGTCATTCGAGAGGCTAAATGAGTTGTTAACACCAACTCCTATTCTGATTATTCCATGGTAGGGTACCGGTTACATGGTATATTGTGATGCCTCAAAGAAAGGCATGGGATGTGCATTGATACAGACCGATAGGATAGTCGTGTATGCTTCACGACAACTGAAGGTACATGGCATAACTATTTGACACATGATTTAGAATGTGGGCCAGTCATCTTTGCATTGAAGATATGGATGCACTATCTATATGGGGAGAAATTTGAGGTTTTCTCTGATCATAAGAGTATCAAGTACATATTCACACAATGAGATTTGAACATAAGACGTAGACAATGGATGGAATATTTAGAGCAGTACAATTTTGATCTTTAATATCATCCGGGGAAAGCGAACATTGTAGCAGATGCATTGAGTCGTAAGACTTGGCGTATTTTAAGTTGCCTCATATATGATGAGTAGGTGGCTATGAAAATTTTTCAGCGAGTTTAAGCCGGAGTTGGTCGATGACAATCCCATTGTTGCAGGTGTACAAGTCATGTTGACTACGACACATGTGTAGTTTGAACTAGTTGACAAAGATATTGCATCTCAATGGAATAATGTGTGGTCACAAAAGTTTGTTGTTAAGGGTTAAAGTGAGGAATCCTGGATTTGGACAATTGGAAAATGCAGAGAGTTGAGATACCAAATTCGATTGTATGTACTGAAATTGATGTGAGAATAATTACTGAGAGAGTTACATCAATTGCACATAGAAGTTCATCAGGGGGGAAATAAGATATACCATGATTTGAGTTATACATTTTAGTGGCCAAGTCTAAAGAGGCATATCGCTGAGTTTGTAGCTCGATGTTTGACATGTCGGCAGGTAAAAGGGGACCGAAAGAAGATAGGTGGTGAAATGCAACTACTTGAGATACTGAAGTGGAAATGGGAGCATATCACCATGGACTTTATTGGTGTATTACCGAGATCGCGAGGTCGAAAGCACACCATCTGGGTTATCGTTGATAGATTGACGAAATCGGCTCATTTCCTACCTATAAGGAAAGAAGATGAAGCGGAAGTGTTGGCACGATTGTATGTGAAGTAAATTCTTTGATTACTTAGTACACCTTACACCATTGTATTCGATAAAAATATGAGATTTATGTCAAAATTATGGAAGGGATGCAGAATGCTTTGGGCACAAAGCCAATGAAAAGTATTGCCTACCATCCTCAGACAGATGGGCAAACCGAAAGGACGATACATACTTTAGAGGATATGCTTCAAGTATGTGCACTTGATTTCGGGGGAAGTTGGGAGAATCACTTACATCTAGCCGAGTTTGTATATAACAATAGTTACCATTCTAGTATCGGAATGGCAACATTCGAGGCATTGTATGGTCGGCTATGTAGATCTCGATATATTGGATGGAATTTGAACAATTATTATTGTTGGGGTCAAAGTTGTTCAACAGATGTCAGAAGTAGTAAATGTGATCAAATAGAGATTGATGATAGTGCAAAGTCGTCAGAAAAGTTACACTAATAAGTTTATGTGTGTCGCGCCCCCAAATCCCAAGCACCCGGAATCCAGGGTTGCGATGTGAAATACAACACCCAACCAAAAATCACAATCATAATATAGACATAACCAACCAGAAATAAAATCAAACCACCAAAATATTTTACAAAATTTCGACGGCATAACTACAGGGATACATAAAACCATCCAATTTAGCCCCTGCCAAAACATAACCAGCTATGTCAGAATACATACATATCACAAA
>MKEJ01008501.1:0-10140 GCA_001753735.1 Embelia ribes
GCTCTTTTGATATGTTTTGTGATTTTAAAATAAACATAGCAACAGGTATACAACGAAACAAATGAACCAATTATTAACTCAAGTTTGTTTAATACTATATATCATCCTCATATTTGGCATAATAGCAATTGTAAAAAAATATATTAATGCTTGAATACCCATCATCTATTTGTTAATGATTCTCTCATAACAATAAATTGCTTGGTGTCCTATTTTTTATCTTCCTTATTTGATAATTGTTTTTTTTAACCTCTATTCTAATCAAAGAATGGTACGTTAATTTCACAATTAGTGTCCTAATTTTGTCATTTTGTACCAACAGGCGAATCTAAATGTACCAAAAAAGAGAAGTGTTGAGCTCATCACTAATGACTATGACTTCATAATTGTTTGCTAATGATAAATTGATAATGCCATTGAGAGCTAAAGATTTCTAACTGTCCTACATAAGAAGGTTTTATCAAAAGAGAATTCAACATTAATTTTTTAGGTCAAGTTTTTAACTTATTCATGTTGAGTTGTGACACTTGTTTTTTACGAACATAAAACTCGACTCGAAAACTTAGAATATTTTGTAAGAATCCATGGGATTTTCTATTGTCTTCTTCGCTCACATTACATCTAACACCCCCCCAAGAAAAAGGATTTTCGAGTAGATATGAAACGAATTGAACTTCTAACATAAAAAGAAGCTCCTTGCCAAAAAATGTGGCTATAATGTGCAACTTATTCGAACATGGAGCATGGCAACTGGGATATACCTAAAACGAATGAAAAGAGATCCATGTTGATAGTACACATTGAATCTCCCATCAATAAAATAGTAAGAATAATTTTTTTTTTTTGTTTTAATTCTCACGCATCCGGCTATGTAAACAAGAGACTGTGAGTTCTAATTAAAAATTAAACCTGACGCCTGCCATTGCCTTACTTTTACATCCATTCAAGACTGTCGTGTTCCTTGGTAAACGCTCATGAGCCGCCAAAAATATTCTCAATTAGCTCAATGAATTCGAAAACATATAGTTACTTAGATGATGTCGAGCAACATTTAATAAGAAAATCAATAATTTCAACTGTTTGTGGCAAAGCTTTCGGTGCATTACCAAAGGCAAAAGTTTTTGGATTAAAGTGAGAGTTTTATCGGACAATCTGCACAATGTTGGGATTCGTATCTTTAATTACGGATTGACAACCCAAAATTATCGGATTAAAATCCTTACTGAGGTATTATAATCCCCAAATATATTGCTTACTCTGCAAAATCGACCCAAAACCCGGCTTACAATATAGATGAGAACGACTAACAAGACCAAATAATCTTTCCTAACAACAAGGATATTAACGAATAACATAAAATTGCTCAAGTAAAAGATAATGGAGAATAATAAAATACAAAAGTAGGAAGTGATCCGATCTTGTCATAATCTTATAACCCTAGCGGCTCTATCTCCCCGGATTTTGTCCTCAAGGTTTAGTTCCTAATATTAGAAGTAATAGCTTGCCAAGATCTACCGGTTGTGGGTAGGGTTGTACAAAATAACCGAGAAACGAAATCTGGTTTGGACTCTGATCCAAATTGGCATGTTCTTAATCCGGCACCAAACTGGTAGGAATCGTTATTTTCAAGTCCAATCTCGAATTACTATAATATAATTCGGAAATGAACTGATTCGGATATAAACTTGGACCGATACAATCCGGATATAAGCTTGAACTGAAACTAACTTAAAATGGTATACTTATAAATTATTTTATACATATATACATACATATGTACATATAAAAAAATTAATCAATTCTCCAAATTATATAGTAGCATATTTCTTATTAATCATTATATTATATATTACATATGTGTATTTCTAATGAATTAATAATACAACTAAATTTTTGCCAACTTCTTTGTTGCATGATTGCACTTTCATTTGTGCTCAATTTTCTAATCTTGTAAATATTTTCTTCCACTCTTAAATTTCTTCTATTATGTGAAATTATTCTTTTTGATGTTGGTAAAATGTCACGCCATAATAAATTGTCCTAAATCATTTATTCAATACTAATTACAACATGATGATCATGGTTTTGTTGTAATGCATATATATGAATAAAGTTTTGTATATAATTAATATTAAGTATAGCTTAATTCACGTATCTTACTAGATCTTTTAGTGTGTGTGTATGTATACACATATTTGTTAATTAGAAAATTACTGTCAAACTTTAGTATATGATATATAAGTTTGTTATTTAATTAAAATTACATAAAATGATAAAGTTGGTTATGCGACAAGCCGTTAATGCTTAAGGAACTGAGAACCGGACCAAATTTGATCCGAAGCATAGAGGAACCGAACCAAATTTGAGCAAGTCGGTTCCAGTTCCAAAAATCAATCCCCTTTCAAAAACGATATGTCCTGAATTGAAGGTATAACTGATCCGATTCGGACTATGTACACCCCTAATTGTTGAAATAAATCCCTCTAACTTCTTCACCATTTCTAGGATAGTAAATCCAGTAGTGTTAGACCTTGTGCTACCATATCATATAATATGGTATTAGAATAGGCAATGATCTCCGGCTCAAGTCACTCCCATACCGAAATTTAAAAAAAATAACTTCCACTTATTGGCTAAAAAATAACACCACAAGCGAAGGGATGTGCCGAAAATAATAAGTAATGTTATGTGACTCTTCCTAACATTTTAAATTTTGAGGTGAGAGAGATAACACATCACTCAACAAGCAGCCATCTGAAGGTTAGCAGAAGATGCGGGCGGAACCGTTGGGCTAAGTGAACCTAATCTAAATAATTTTGATACTTGGGGCCAATTAAACTATATTTAACTACAAAGATTTCAAGCAATTTTTTTTTTTTCTTTTTGACCTTAAAAATCTAGAAACTTTTGATTGGTTGCATCAACTTTTTTGCTCTTTGTTTCTTTGCCTGCAAGCAAATAGAATCATCAAGCTCAACTAGAGTTCATATTGAGTTGTCATTCCTTTTATGTCGCGA
This sequence comes from Embelia ribes, assembly GCA_001753735.1. Lineage (NCBI taxonomy): Eukaryota > Viridiplantae > Streptophyta > Magnoliopsida > Ericales > Primulaceae > Embelia > Embelia ribes. The sequence continues at coordinate 3,018 of MKEJ01008501.1, forward strand.
TCAATGGACATGCACTTTTACACAAAAGGCGTAGGCGCCTTCGGTTGATTTCAACTTTAGCTTCAGTCATGTGTTACTCCTAAGCAAAGAAGCAAGTTCAAAGCAAAAATCTTATTCACTTTTATCTTCACGAGCGTGCGCACACGTTTTTTGTACGTGGTTCATAAATTTATTATATAACAAAATATTGTATACTAACATCAAAACAAAAATTAAGAAATTATTTCAAATAATTTTTCATAAAAATATAGAAGTATTGTAGTTATCATTTATCAGAATTTTAAGTACGCATCATGTAGAATTTTTGAGAAACCTCCATGAAATCGCAATATTAATTTGTATTATTGAGAATTAATATGATATTTACATATTTTATTAAGTTTGGTAGATTTGTGAGGATTGCAAATTATAATTCCTTAATTTTTGATATTTTATTTTAAATTGTTTAAGTTTTGTTTTGTGATAATTATCAATCTAAATGTTTAAATATACGGTATTATCTCTTAACGAAAGATATACAAGTTAGAAAATAATTAATCTACCATTTTGAGTATGATGACTTTTATTATAAAGAAAAAAAAATGAAAGGTTAACTTGAAAGAAAAAATGTATGAAATATTTTGTAAAATTTACATTTTTTTATAGAATAATTAGATAAACTGCAATCAAACACTCATCATTTTATATATAAAAACAAGATATTAATTTTCCACCTGTAAAGCATAGTTAACCTTTCTTTCTTTAAGCAAATGGCCAACAAAACTAAACCACCTGTACTGCCTATATACTTTGTTTGCAATATCTTGTAATGTATTATTGAGAAGACCTCGTGGAAAGCATTAGTATCTACTATTGGACAAGAAAAAGTTATCAAGTGCCAAATATATGAATACCCCACCTAAAGGTGCAAACAAATCTCCACATTTTGGTGTTCATCCTTTTGGTGGCTTATAAATATAGCCCTTTTTATCCCATCCAAAACTATCAAACAAAACTAAAAACCCTAATGAGAGAGGAAAGGAAAATGTGTATTGTCAAGGCATTGGTTGCTCACTCTCCCTCAATGGCTTCTGGCTTTGTTTATGGGGCCATGCATATGTATATGGGTAGGGTTTTTGTACATATCAGTATGTATAAATTTGTTACATATTATAAGATAATAAATATGAAATTGAAGATCAATGTCTTTCATGAATAAAATTTTCTTTTTTTTAAAAAAAAAAAGATCAATGATACCATGAAAAGATTGAAATAATTGATCTCTTAATTTATTATCAACATACGAATTGTGGTACATATGTATTATGTGTACACCCTTATGTATATATGCTTGTAGATGAGTTCAATATTAAATGTAGGGCACAATTAGGCATTCTCGAAGCATTGGGGGAGAACGAACAAGTCGTGCCTTGTGTGTTTCTGCTAATGGCTAAGGTTGGTATCAAAGACAAATAATAGTCCACTCTCCTTCAAAGGCTTCGGTTGGTGCAATAACACTAGAACTGAGGTCCTTAGAAGAGTGGACGGAGTTTGTTTTTTCCATGAACTTTGAAAAATTATCTGTGATTTTATTTGTTATATATATTTCCAAGCCGTTTTCACCTTTGAGATCTCTCTATTACGACTACTTTTTTCTCATTGGGGTGCATGCAATCTCACCAGAACAAAGTTAGGAGCAGGGAAACTCGTTCCCTTGAAAATTCGTTTTCCATATGAAAACTTTTAGCATCCGAAACATATACAACAAACTCGCTTTCAAGACTGTTCCTTGCTACTAATAAAGTTATAAAAATAATAAATAAATCATATTAGTCATTTTTGGAATAATAATAGAATTCGCAATATCAGTAAATAAATAAATAAAAATTGTCATTGTAATATTTTGTATAGTTTTTCATCATAACTTTGAAGTTTTCAAGTAGAGTCATATACTATATAATCGACCATATGCACTATCAGTGTTTTCCTTTTTTTTTCCCCTTATATTTCTTATGTCACATTTATCATTTCTAAGTTCTATTTAATACCCATTTAAATTTTCTAAATCGGTAACTGTGCACCAGATTATCATTTCTATCCATCGCTAATTTTAAAGACTTTTTTCACAATTGTAAAAGATTACATCCAATAATTTCTTTTTCTTTCATCAAGGATAGAGGCTCACATTCAATAATTTGTAGTTTGAAACACGATTTTATGATGAATTTTTGTTATTACACCATCCAAAAAAAGGGTTAGTACATCATTTTGAAGCACACTTTTTTTATGATGAATATGAAAAGAAAGTAAAGCTAATTTCTGAAGGTAAATAACCTCTTCATTTATGCTTCATGAATTCATCCCAAAACCATGTCTAGCATTGAATCTTTTTGGAGTGTTTTACAATTTATCACGGACATTTAAGATGTAACTTACAGGGCGGTATGAACATTATAATGATAAGCTCATAACAAGTCATTGCTATTTTATTTTTATTCGATATGTAAGGCTATATGGACAAAATTTACATGTACACAGCAAGTTTCGCTTGGAGTACTGCATTGATGATAATTCTTTTAATCGTACTATGAGGAAGAAGTCGACATTGAAAATACTACTAGTTAAGTTGAGTAATAAGACTCTTATCAGTTAATCTTCCAATGATATTGAGGTGGAGCCTAAATTTTAACACTCTTTAGGCTTGCTTGATTGTACCTTTTAAATTTATTTATTTTTCCGTGCTTATAACTTGACTAGTTAGAGGGAAAGGAGGAAAAGAGAAAAGTAGCGAAAGATTAATTGAAAGGAAGATAAGGGAGGAGTGGGGAAGATCAACGCGGTTGGTAGTCTATTAGCAAAGGTAATATGGTGAAACTCCGCCTTGGAATAATAAGTTAGGGTTTCAACTATGTTTCGCAGACCAGTTAGTCTTTGGGCTAAAAACTATCATGGTCCGATCTTTCTGTCTTTGCATTAAGATGTGGTGTAATGACGAGATGCCTTACCATGCATCAGTAGCTATGGTCAATACAAACATTGAACAACAAGGGTTTTTATGGTAACGCCAAGAAGGTAGTTACGTCAAACACCTCTTGTACCCTTTTTCATTATCAAAGAAAGGAATCGAATTAAAAACGATGAATAATTGCAGTTGTTTAGGATGAGAAGTGAAGTAAAAAAAAATTAAGTTATTTAGCTTGATGATTTCATTTGGCTCTTATTATTCTTTTTCCTTCTTCCTCTCCCTTGCCTTTCCTATAAAAAAAAACACAAATAGAAATTAGCTAACATTTCAATCCCTTCCCCTCTCATATGTTCAAACTAATTGAACATGACTAAACATAGAAAATAATGGAAACGACCTAGAATATCATGGTTTTCTCTCCCATTGCGTCTCGGGCGGGACAACTAAATACAGTTCATACTATTCACTTATATTGGAAATAATATTTGTTTGTTTATGATTTATATAAAGAATTTTGGCAGAAGGTACAAGTTTTGTGCCTAATGATATTTTTTACTCCTCTGCTTCTATTTTTCACATGATGTTCTTTGGCATGATGAGTTGAAGTGTTGTAACAATGTAATCCTATGCAGTTAAACTCATGAAGATCTGATTACTTTTGTTCCATAAAATAATTTAATTTTACTATTTATCTTGTTGAAGGTCAACATTAAGTTTGTTCCATAAAAAAATTAATTTTACTATTTATCTTGTTGAAGGTCAATGTCCTTAACGTGATTGTTTTAGGATCAATGTAATTGGTTGGTTGAATGGCAAAGTGGCAAATAATTAACTAACTGATATTATTTTCCTTTTCTATATTACATTGGTTACTATTCATCTTAGAATAGGGTTCTAGTGTATTTATTTAAGTCGCTAAATCGTCAAGTCGCAGAGTGGAGGCAAGCGTCCTCATAAGCCAAAAGATAGAAAGAAAGAAAGAAAGAAAGAAAACTACGATAGCAACTTTGGCAAGTGATATATAAAGCTCATCTGACCAAAAAGAAGAAATTGCTAATTTTTATCTAATGGCAAATAATGATGACTCTGAAGAGGTTGACTTGAAGTCAATAACAAAGAATAACAAATGATTATTAGATAGTAGGTACTCAAGGCACATGATAAGTGACAAGAAGATGTTCAACTCTCTCACACAAAAATAAAGTGGATTTATCACCTTTGGAGATAATAGTAAATGAAAAATAATCAGTATTGGAAATATCGATATTTCTCCTAACCCTACTATTAAAAATATTTTGTTAGTAGAAATTTTGAAACATAATTTATTAAACATAAGTCAACTTTGTGATAACAATTATAAAGTATAATTCGAAAAATCACATTGCATAGTAGAAAACATAAATTATAAGAATGCATCATTTACAACTCGACGACTAAGTAATGCATGCAATAATAACCTTAAATGCTTGGCCACATTATATAAAAATGGTTGGTTGTGGCATAGACGTCTAGGTCATGTGCATATGAATTTAATTTCAAAATTAGAACGCAAAGATCTAGTGGTAGGTTTACCTAAAATTACTTATGTAAAAGATAGATTATGTCATTCATGTCAACTAGGAAAATAAACTAGAGTATCGTTTAAATAAAAAACCTAGTATCCACCAAGAGATGTCTTGAAATGATACATATGAATCTTTGTGGACCTTCTCGTACAATATCACTAGGTGATAAATCATATGGTTTAGTTATTGTATATGACTATAGTAGGCACACATGAATCAAATTCTTATCATATACAAATCATGCTTACCAAGAATTTTATGCACTATGTAAAAGACTTCAAAATACAAAAGCTTTCATGATCACAAGTATTATAACCAATCATAGTAAATAATTTGAAAATGCACAATTCCAAACCTATTGTGAAGAAAACGGTGCAAACCATAATTTTTCTAATCCAAGAACCCCTCAGCAAAATAGAGTTATTAAAAGAAAAAATAGAACTTTAGAAGAAATGGACAAGACAATGCTTTGTGAAAATAATTTACCAAAATATTTTTGGTCCAAATCCTTTAACACCACTTACTATATAATCAATAGAACTTTAATTAGGCCAATCCTATCAAAAACTCCATATGAATTATGGAATAATAGAAAACTTAACATAGAGAATCTATGAGTATTTGTTGTAAATGTTATGTGCATAATAATAGCAAAGACAACCTAAGAAAATTTAACGCTAAATGAACAATATTCATAGGTTATTCTTCATATAGTAAAGCATATAGAGTATTTAACAAATGTACTTTAACTATGGAAGAATCAATGCATGCTATTTCAAATAGTCAAAATGATGACATTGATGATTCACCTATCTATCATGAAGTTATAATTGAAAATAAAATCTCTACAACAGAGAAATTAGAAAAAGACATGCAACTCCTATAGAATATGGGGACATTCATAAGGAATGGAGATTTACTTATTACCATTCTATGAACTTGATTATTAGTGGACCCAGTGATAAGTTTAGAACATGCCCACGTTGCATAAGTTCTCATAGCGATATGCTTATCATGCAAACTTTTCATTTTAGCTTTAGAAACCTTAGCATTCTCGTATGCATTATTCCCAATTCCTTTAGCTTGATCAAATTCAAATTATGATTTTCCCCAACTGCGACTAACAATTTGTTACATTGTTGAATAGCCTAATAGGCTCTATGCTCGAGATCCACCGAAAGGTGGCATGCTTTACCATAGACAAATCTATAAGGTGATATCCCTCGGAAGATTTTGTAAACGGTTCGATATGCACATAATGCATCAATGAGGCAATTCGACCAATCTTTACTGTAAGGATTTACCGTCTTCTTGAGAATCCGTTTCACTTCAAGAATGGTAAATTTGATTTTGCCACTCATTTGTGGGTGGTAGGCAGTACCGACTTTGTGTAGCACCCCCATACTTTTTGACCAATACCCAAAAAGGGTGATTGCAAAAGTGTTTTCCTCCATTGCTAATAATAGTGTGAGGGACGCCAAACCGAGAGAAAATGTACTATCGCAGGAATTTAACAGCAATTTTGTAGTCAATGGTATGAGTGGGTATCGACTTAATCCACTTGGCCATGTAGAACACTACCACCAAGATGTATAAGTAGCCATATGAGCTCGGGAATGGGCCCATAAAGTCAATGCCCTAACAATCAAATATTTCGATCGTTATGATAGGTTCTTGGGGCATCTCGTTAAACTTGGTAAGTTTGCCAAGTCATTGTCATCTATCGCAACTCTGCAAATAGTTGCATACATTATTGGATATAATTGGCCAATACAAAACACTTTAAAGAATCTTCATCGCGGTTTTCTTGTCCGAGAAATGTCTACCATGAGCACGGCTATGGCAGTACATAATGACATTAATAATCTTATCATCATAGAGACAATATCGTATAATTTGGTCGTGGCAATATTTATAGAGGTACGGATCATCCCAGAAAAATTATCAGGCTTTCCAAAAGAATTACTTCCTATCATTAACTGATCAATAAGGAGAAATAGATCATATAACGAGATAATTTGCTAAATTGGCAAACCAAAGGACGTCATAAGCATTAATGTTATACAAAATACTCATTAGAAAAGTAATCATTGATAGGAGAAGGGTCATTGCCAAGTGATTGGATAGTCAGACGAGACAAATAGTCCACAACAACATTCTCAACTCCTTTCTTGTCACGGATTGCCAGGTCTAACTCTTGGACAAGTAAGATCCACAACAATAGCCTCGTTTTGCCTCTTTCTTAGAAAAGAGGCACTTTAAAGTTGTGTGATCTGTAAAAAATAGTCACTGGAGAACCAACAATGTAAGAGCATAATTTGTCTAATGCAAAGACAGCAACTAATAGTTCCTTCTTGGTGGTAGTGTAGTTGACCTGGGCATCATTTAATGATTGACTCTTGTAGTAAACTATGTGAGGTTTTTTCTCCTTACACTGTCGTAAGACAACCCCAACTGTATAATTATTGGGGTCACACATGAGCTCAAAAGATAGGAAATAGTATGGGGGCTGCGTAATAGAAGTGGAGATCAAGAGTTGTTTCAATGTGTCGAATGCCTTTTGGCAATCATTTGTCTAGTCGAAAGGGACATCAACCAAAAGAAGACAATAATG
>MKEJ01008516.1:0-12059 GCA_001753735.1 Embelia ribes
TTACTTCATTTCTTGTATCCATATCTTGCCTATATAAAGGTACCCCTGTAATTCTTCCAACCTGATCTATATACATATAAAATTCAATTTTCACACATTGTAATTTTTTCTCTCTTCTTTCAACAAGTTGGTTGGGTGCAATCTAGGACTTAAATGAAACAAATAAATTTATCACAATCGTTGATTTAAAAATCAGTATCCAATATTTGATTAGTAGGGGCTACAGAGCACTATGGGTTCCTGCTTTGCACCCTAATTGACGAAATTTTATACGTATATGTTGGCCCAATATGTTTCAATTAATTTGATGAAAATAAATCAATATAAACGAAAGTAAACAAAGTCAAATTTGGATAGTGAACTAATATTTTAAATAAGTTTATGAAGGAAAAACAAGTGATGAGAACAAATTGAAGTGTTATAAAATTTGACGTTAAAAGAGCCAAGAGAATCAAAGGTTCGGTGTTCAAGACAGGAGATTAAAGAGTTAAGAAATGCCCAAAATTGAAACGCACGTTTGAAGAACGAAGAATAGCCAAAACATGTTCAAAATATGTTCAAAAGTTAAGGTGTTAGAACCAGCCAAGAAAAGAAAAAGCTCAAGAGTGTATTGAAAAATTGGCTAAGGCATAAGTCTGACTATAGACACACTTGATTTTGCTGTGACACCACCTAGGTCCAGTAGCTAGAGGTAAACTCAACCTCACCTCGGTTAAGCAGGAGGGCCTTACAGTTCAGCTGAAACAACCTCTAGCGAAATACGGAAAGAAATCAAATTACAATTGTTATATTTTTGAAATTTCAAAGCACCTTTCTTATGTAAATAAGGCACCATTTCACAATATAAAGAAAAATAATTAAGAGATTAATACATAAAAACAAGAAGAGGTCAACACTCACAAAGATATATTCTCATCATCTTTCTCACTCAAAAGTTTGATCTAAAAACCCTCCATATCCATATAAATACTCGAACTATCCATTTGTAATATTTTTCATGAGGATAGCTGTTAGATTGAGAGTTCTAATTTCATATACAAACTCAATTATATAAGTTTCCTTATAAATTTTGTAAACGAGTGGTGTATACAATTCAAATGTAAAACCGGTTTAAGTAGCACTCTCAAATCTATCTGTTACGGTTTGAGTAGCACCCGTAAATTTACTTATTACGATTTGAGTATCACCCACAAGTCTATTTGTAAACGGTTGAATAACACCTCCGAGCTATTCGGTGTAGACGGTTAGATAGTACCAACAAGCTATTCAGTTTGATGGTTCAGTTAGCACTGGTGGAATATCCATCTTCTAACTTTAGTGATTGAAATTGTAAGAAAACCAAGGAGAGCCTTGGAGACTGGATTTAGGGCATCATATCGATATTTGGCCGAATCAGTATAAAAAATTGTGTATCGTATTATTCTCTCTATATTTTATTTTTTGAATATTTAGAATTAATAGATATAATCACATAAGTTTTTAAAAGAAGCACTTGAGGTAAAATTATTTTTAAGGAAATATTTTTCAATAAAAATCAATTCACACCTTCTTGATTTGCTATTTGGGCAAACAATATATATAAATTTGTAGTGTAAATTGTGAAAAAGTATAATTTCAAATATTGTAGAGCATATTTTGAAATTGTCAAAAATCTCATGGGGCAAAGTGTAATGGAACCTTTCTTTATTCAACGCTATTGATAGGACTCTCTCTTTCATCATCTCAATTCTGCATATTTCTCTCTCTCTCTCTCTCTAGGACGCTTTTCCCCTTCTTCCCTCGAATTGGATTCGAGGATTCAATCACTTGCGACTTTTGAGGGTAAGTTGCTTGCTTTCCTTTTCAAATTAGGGTTTCATTTCTTAACGTTTTAATGATTTGTGATATGTATATCATTTGATTATGTTAAAAATTGAGAAGATAATAACTTTTATAGTTTGGTGGAATGTTATTGTGGGTGCCAATTGTTGTGGAGATTTATTTGACAAGGGAAAGTTACGCCCAATATCGCTGAAAATTAATATCCGATAATAATCACAACCCGAGAACAATAAATAAAAGAAGTAAGAACATCAAAGCCAAAGAACATCAAAAGATAAACTGGGTTTCGCACAAACACGGCGGCGGAGGAAGGGCGCGGCCCACAATCTCGGAAGTTTCTAGGGTATTAATGTATAAAATTTGAAATTTTTATAAATTTCTACCATGTGCCTTGGAAAAAATATAAGAACCCCTTACATAGGTGAGTAGGAGCTTGCCACTTACCCATTCTGTCCCTTCCCAAGCTTCATTATTCGTACTAACTGCCTAGAAATTAAAATCAACTGCCTTGTAATCTATTAAACAAAACTACGAAAGACAAAAAAAAAAAAAAGGGTGTTGTTTGGTGAGGAACTGAGGATTTTGTTGTTAATTTCTTATATGTTGATTTGAGTCATTATGAGATGGAGTTGATTCCGTCTTAGCAATTTGGTAGAATTGCAATTTTCAGTGTCAGTTTTAGTTTTATAATTTAAATCATTCTTTTTGAAGTTAACTTTAGTTAAAAGAATAATGGGTGTGAAACTATTGAATTATTGTTTGTGGGGGATTTTATGTTAATTTGTTTGATGCTGATCTAGCTCTTGATGAGACTTGAAAAATATTCTGTTTGTTTATTGGTTACAAGTTTTTGAATAAATTTCTATGCCTTCTAGTAAATTTGATGGAAGAAACCCTTTTTGAAAAAAGAAAAGATACTTATTTTGGTGTGAGGCTTTGATCCTTGTTCGGAGAGGTTTTTTTTAAATGGATATAATGAAGAAATTGGGTATTCTTGATTAAGTGTCTTAGACTAGGTCTACTCTTCATCTTGGCTATCTTGAGCTTATGGAAATGCAATTAATTCAAGGTATAGCAATAACAGACAAAAGAGAGACCTAGAGAAATGTTTTCAAGTTGTTTTTGGTTGATTTAAATTCTTAATCAATAGGGAAAAATAGTTTCCAGCGCAAGATTTTGGGTTGCTCCTTTTTTGTACAGGGGAAAGCTCTTTTTGCCAGTTAATTTAGAGCAATAACTTTTTGTTATAATTGTTTGGTTGTTCCCTCAGAGGGAAAAGAAGTTAACAGAAAGCGAAAACAATTGGAAGAGTAGCAGAATAGGCAATATGAAGGGTGGCAGAATAGAAAGAAATAATACTAATTCTCAATAGTGAGATTTGCTTCTTTTCTGAATTTGCTTCTTCGAAGCTGCTTTTAGTTCTGCCCTGAAAGTTAGGGTTTTGATTGTCGATTTTCTCATCAGCTGTGACATATGATTTTGTTCAATGTTCTTTCTGGTCCTTGAGAAGAAATTAAGATATATGAAAGTTTTTGTTTGATGCTGAATTGTGTTCATAGATATAAAACTCTTTTCTATCTACAGTTTGTAATGCTATGGTTTACTTCCAGTTTTGAGTTTTTAATCTAAAGTTCAGGCCTTGCAGTTAATGTATGGGGAAAACCCATAAAAAAGAAGATAATATCAAGAGAAAATGATTGAATTCTAATTTCTAGAGAGTTCTATTTTTTATTTTCCCAATGAATACTTAGTTGTTTTGTACTTCTTGTTCCTGTAAATGTTCGTAATTACAAAAAGGCAAGAGAAGAATATAGGTTTACCAGATGAAAGAGCTACTGATAATAATGTACAAGTTGTTCTCTATTAGTTAGCTATTGGTAAAAGATATTGATGTTTTGTTATCAGCGTCTGTTCCCAATTTCTAAGAAACAATTTTCAGCAAGTATTTGTCTCTTAAAAAAGGAATATGATACAGCAGAAAGAGTGGCATTAAAAGCTGCTAATGGATACTAAAATAGGTCCGAAAACTTGCTGAAGAGCAGCTGAAAGTTGATTAGAGTTTTGGAGGGTAAATCCTGATCTTGGGCTCATTCAATGCCTACGCCGGTCTCACCTCAGTGGCAGGAGAAGGCTAGTGGATTTTTTTCATCCTCAGGTGATGTAGTGGCTGCTCTTTGATTTTCCCTTTGTTTTTACTTGTTTAAAATTGGTTTGTAATTGTTTTTAATTTTTACTCGTGCTCCATTTCTCAATGTTTTTCCGTTTTGAAATGCAGGGGTGAAACTTAAAGAAGCTGGGCAATCGGCTGGGACGTTTGTAGGAGAGGTAGCGAAGGATGCAAAAGGTAACGTTGCTGACGTGGCAGGGAAAGTTGGATCAATGGTTAAAAGCCGATGGTCCCTCCTTCAGCATCCATCTACAAGACAAGCCATGCAGGAACGTCTTATTTCTGCAGCTGCTACTACAGGCATGCTGGTGAGAAAAGGTTACTCAGGGACAAAGGATAAGGTTGTAGTTGGAAAGACAAAGGTTGAAGAGGTAATTAGTGATTCTGGACTAACACATTGTTGTTACCATCATATGTTTAGTAGGAGATATATACGTACCATTCTATTTTACATTTAAATCGTTACACTAAAAAGTGGGAAGATCGTCTCTGTGGATATATCCTCAATTTATCTTCTAGCCTAAAATTAGAAAAGCTTGATTGGGTGTGATCGTGTTCCTGATTGGCCTTTAAAGATCATCCATTAGATGGCTTTTCTTAATGTTTTGGGGTCCTACTAATACCTTGTCACTTTTCTTCATTTATATTTGCGTTTTCCTGTTAATATCATTTAGATACTTTCCGTGTTTCATTGGGACTAGCGTGCTTAAGATTCAAGATTTTAATTTGCTTAACCTAGATTTAAGACTTGTGATTGAGCTTATTCAGCTTAAGGTAGGCCTGTATCTATGTTTCCATCGCAGCTACTGCATACCAGTGTGGGGACTTGATTCATCTTGAGAAATTCCGATATTCTAAATTTTTGCTTTTCCCTTCAAAACTTATCAGGCTCCCTTTGGAACCATATTATGTTAGCAAGAACTTGACAAATTACCTAAACTGATAAAGTACAAACAAATAGGAAAGTATATCACTTTCTATACTATTTAGAGTTACTGGGTCTCCATGGTTGTATAGTAGAAGTGAAATTAATAAGCTCCATCTTATCAATTTTTTTGGCTGAAAAGCTGAACGGTGTTTGACTGTTCAATTTTTAAGTTGAGCTTATTTGCTGTTTTGGCCTTTTTAAGTTGGATGCATCCAACTTTTTTCTCATACAAAAATATGCTGGCTTATTCGCTTAATGGTTGCAACCAAACAAACCCCATATACGACAATTGGACACACTATTTACCTTAAATTAGAAGTATGACATCGTGGACGTCAGGTTCGGGCATTTGTTGACAATTGTGGCCAAATTACAGTCATTTCTCTGTAGAAAAATATGTTGCATATAATATGCCCGGGCATTTACACATCTATGAAACATTTTGGCCCTACAAAAAGTAACATAAATATATATGTAGGTAATATGAGAAGTAGTTAGTTTCTTGTTTTTGCCCTGGTTAGACATTTTCTTTTGTTTGCCCTTGTTAGATATAGATTTATTATGCAGTAAATTGTTGATTTGCAACATTGTACCTTTTGAGGGTGATTGAGCATGTGTTTTTTATTTTGATTTAGGTGGCCAAGAAAACTGCCGAGAAAAGTAAAACTATCATTACTGATTTTGAACGACGGCAGAAGGTAAAATTGTTTTTCTTTGTGATGGTACTTAATTTTTAGTTTAGTTGTAAGCTAATGATGATTTTTTGCTTCTCTGTTTTTGCAGGGAGTTGCAAGCACAGATGGTAAGTTCTAGATTGGATTCAATAAATGAACATTGTTATGTGTTGAGGTCTGTTCTTGAGATCATCATGTTCTTTTTTCATACCATATCATGGTTTCTTGTTCTTAATCATTCTTGTACACCTTATTTGTCAGTTGAGTATTTGGCGTCAAGTGTTGATCGTTCCCAATTAAAACATCTTTAAAAATTACAACTAGAAATATATGCCGATTATACGGCTGTGTGAAAGACTAATGGCGTACTCTTACAGTTTGATCTTATTTGTCATACTCATCTTATTTAATTCTGGCGTACGTATATGTGTTCTTTCCTCTTGATCTAACTTTGTACGAAGTGGAGGAAGAAATAATTCATTTTGCAATTTTTATCATCAAATGGGGAGGATTTTTCTTAATTACGAAGTTAATTTTACATTATTTTTATGATTTCCATTCTAGCCTTATCAAGCGTTTTAACAAAATTCGAAAGATGAGGTATATATGATGCTTCAACTTCATTCTTTTCTGGCAATTTTTCATTGTTTTTTTTTGAATCAGTATTTGGAGTTCCCATTGAGTTGACACTGCAACGACAAGAATCAAGCAGGCCTATTCCCCATATCTTGGTCACATGCGCAGACTATCTCATTTTATCAGGTATCACATACATTGTATTGTATTATTTTCTTATATTTCGCCCGAAGTTCCTGCAATCATTTTCTGTTGTGTTCTTTTCCTGTTAATCCAGGACTAAACTCTCAAGAACTTTTCAAGTCCGAAGGAAACAACAAGGTTGTACAGCAATTGATTGCGTTATACAATCATGGTATGCAAGTGTTTGATATTGTAAATGAGTCCCAGCTATCATGTTAACTATTGTTTTTCTACTTTACACTTTACAATTTTCACATATTTACAGACAGAAACGCATCATTGCCGGAGGGGATAAATGCTGTTGATGTTGCTGCTCTCATCAAGTGTTACCTTGCAAGTCTTCCCGAGCCACTTACCACTTTCCAACTGTATAACGAAATTAGAAACGCGCGCTCAAGCATACATGTTTTGAGAAACAAACTGAAGAAGCTTCCCAATGTTAACTACATGACCCTAGAATTTGTTACGGCCCTGCTGCTCCGTGTCAGCCATAAGTCACCTCTGAACAAGGCACCATAATTCTCTTTTTCTTCTCTTTATGTGTGCGTGTGCGCGCGCGTTTTGTTCCAAAGTAGCTGTTTAATATTCACGTGCACTTTTTTAATTAGTTTGATTTGCCGTTATGATATATGCAGATGGATTCTCAAAGCCTGTCCATGGAAATGGCCCCAATTATTATGTGGCAGCAGGGACGGAAACCTGAATGTTGCAAACAGTTGTGGAATCAACAAGCAAAATCACTTTCCAAAAAGCAAATGGAGCCTTCCCCAAATCTTAATGCCTGGGACATGCTTGATGGTTAGTTATTTAATCTGGTTTCATTTCCATTATATTACATTCTCTGGTAGAAGTTTTTCTAGAAGTGGTGATACTCTGCTCGTACGAGGATTACGCCGACAATCCTGAGTCTTCTAATGGGACCCACTCCGATCCCGGCATCGGCTCTACCTCTGGCATGGTCTCTCTCTCTCTCTCTCTCTCTCTCCTTTTTCCAGTGAATTTGGATCTGAGTCATGGGATGTGCCTCACATTTTCTTATGCCACTTCTTATTTGAAGACCATATATCTTGGAACAATGCGCCAGACTGCATGTTTTCTATAACCATGATGTACCACAATGTTCAAGCTTTGATGAAAACTAGAGACATGCGAGTGCACCAGTTAGAAAGCAAGAATATTACTGTAGGAAAGAAAATGAATGGTATGGGTAGACCTCTGTAAATGCGGAGGCAAGTGATACGAAATAATTGTTTTAGCAAACTAGATGATCAAATTGCATGGAAACAAGTGCCGCAGGAAATTCATGTCAACAATACAGCGTAATATCTTATTTTTATCCATTTAGCGTACTTAAATTCTTGGCGTCAAAGGCTTTGTTTGTTTTTATTGTATATCTCCAATCCTGTAAGTATCAGTGGTAGATAGAGGCTGAAGACACCATTGGGTGGTGTTTAACCATTTCATCTTGTCAAAGTTTGAAGTTTTTAACTGCACTTTACATATGCTTGAGAGTGTGTGAAAAGTAAAGTTACAGGTTGAACATAATTAAGTTGTCAATCCCTGATTGCCAATTTATATTTAGTTTGTCTAGCATGCTCGCCTTGACGAGTTAGTTAATTTATTATTTTTGGTAAAATCTAATTCTAGAAAAAGAACTTATTCAGTGGTGAAACAAAATGGCTTTAGTCTATATGCAAAAGAAACTTGTCAAGAAATCCTAGAATAAAAGATGCTCGCTGTACACTGTTTTTAGTTCGTAAACAAATCACGCAAACTAAACCTGTTTCCTGTTTCTGATTCTTGTGTCTCTCTTTTTCGTGTTTGTTATATGAATTTGCAGAAGAGGGTGAAGGTGGAGATGCATCGACTCCCATTTCTTTAGATGATGGGTTGCCAACGGACTTTGGAGCAATCGAGGTTGTTCAGTGCTTAATCGAACACCACAATACAATCTTTACAGATGCCAACGAAACCGTATGGAGATGAATTTAGAAATTTCTCGTTTCTCACTATTCTTTGAAAGAACTGCAGAGCCAATAATGCCACAAAATGGAATTGCAGGCGGTTTTTCCTTAAACATCAGATTTGAAATGTTTTTGTTCCGTAGGTGTGGTTGCAAGTTTTTATAGTTGGGTTCCGAGTTTAGATTTGTAACTTGGGAAAGTAACGTTTTCCTCGGTCTCCTAGTTTGGCCAGGCGTGTAGATATTCTTGCGAAACATTCTACACATGCATCGGCTATGGGTATCAGTTTGCTGTTATAATTTCGTCACTTGGTATGTGTTTGGAAATGTGAATTGTGATTACATTCGGAATTTGATACCCGCGATTGTTAAGACACTCCCTATGCTAACCTGTTGTGCGGTACTGTTGTCGGTCCATTTGGCATTGGTCGAGCTATTTGTGAGTTCTCCGGAATTAGCTTGAATTTGGCCATTTCAATTTTGGGGTCTATGCGATCGGGCGCAGTGGATATTAGAATTTTATTGAATAAACTATGCTACAATGGTATTGTTAAGAATGTATTTTGTAAAATCCAAGACTGATTTTTGAAAGAACAATTAGTATTTATATCGACTTGTGTGATGTATATGTTATAATTTCTTAACTTGTATTTGTCACAGAAATAGCGGTGCAAATTCCAAAATTTAACCATAGTAAATAAACGTAAAACAAGAATTTAATTTCTATCTACTGTTGGTGTAGTTCGATATTTTATATATTATTAGTTTTGTATGAAAGACATATGTCTATTTAAATATGAGTACAATTTTAAATGCACAGGTATTCTTTGTTCAATTATGTTAGTAGATGAAAATCCACATATTAAAATTAAATTCATCAAGGAAACCATTCCGTTGATATGAACTTTTTTGTTTTCTATGCAGCTGACATAAATAAGGCTACTCGGTTTTTAGCCGAGCTTCTATTTTATAATATTTTGTTTTTAATTTTTGACTCTATATACTAGAAATTTTAACTCAAACTATAGTGCAGTCTGCATGATAACGGAATGTGTATTTTGTTCTTTTTTGTATGATATTAATTATTATTTTATTAAATTCATTTTGATAATTTATTTGTTTATGACATTTTTTTATATTTTTTTCCTTTTTTTCATTGATTTATAAATTTATAGAATATATATTGGTACGATTTATACTAAGATAATATTTTTACTAAAAATTAATGACTATCTAGGTTAATTTTAAGTATGTAAAAATCTTACCATGAAATATTTTAAAAATTAATAATGATTAGAATAATATTTTAAAAATTTATGGAAAATCTTATATTGGTATAAATTAATTTATAAAATATTTATTTATTAATGATATTTTTATTTTTAAATATAATTTTAGTAATTTCTATTATGATAAATTATTTTATATTTATGCGAAGATATATATGAATATTTTCGAGGTTGTGTTTAATCTTGTATGAAATTTAACTTTAATAATTTTGTTATTGTAAGTTGATATATATTGTATATAATTTTAACAATATCTATTATGGTAAATTAATATGTGTGTGTGCGTATATATATATATGGTTTTAATAATTTATATTGCAGTAACTCTTATCGTTGTAAATATTAATTTCATGGGATATATAATTTTAATAATTTCTACTATGGTAAGTTTTATTGGTCTAAATTCTAATTTTATAGGATATTTGTCAAATAATTATAAGGATAAATGTTACAGCTAGTCCGTAAGTAGTTGCAAGAGATAACTTTTATATAGATAAAAATATGTAATATGATATGATATGATTTATAGATACGAAAAGAGGTTTCAATCTACTTAACGTTCTATGTGTCTTGGTCAAATATTGTCATTTTGCACGGAACTGTAAAAAACTTTAGAGAATATATTAATGTATATTGTACAATGCTAAAGTTAGTCACTAATATACAATGAACTATGTTGACACAAAACTCAATATTTAAAATTCATTTATTAAAATTTATTTTAATATGCACAAGCATGAGAGAATATTTAGAGAATACATCAATGTACATTGTATAATGCTAAAGTTAATGACTAATATACATTGAACCATGTTGACACAAAAATTAATATTCAAATTCATTTATTCATATTTATTTAAACGTGTACACGAATAAGAAAATTTAGTACCAAAGATAATAATATTGGAGTGTCATTTGTCAAAAAAAAAAAGTAGAGTGCCATTCGGTGAAAAAATAGAAAGCCACTTGGAATGACTACGACGCGTAGCAGTACCTTCATTATATTTATATGATATGATCTTTACATGAGATCATTAATCACAATATTTGTGGGGATAAAATTTTAAAAATTCTTTCTCCACAACTGAAAAAAACTGGTAATTGATTATCGGGGGGAAAAAACTGATAATTTAATATTTATAGTTATCTTCTCTTGTTATTAGGCTTATTTAGTAGTAACATAAGTGGTTAAAGTTATTTTTAATAAATAATAAGTGTTTTTTAAAAATTTATTAAAAAAATTGAAAGATACTGGGATTAGTCAATGTGTTTAGCCTTTAGTTATTCTTTCCCTTGGGTCAGTTTCACCAATTACCCCACCTACCCCCAATTAGAGTTTTTCAAGCAAACGAAAGTTTCAATGAAATTATTATTATAATAAATGTTATATGCTAATAAAAAAATATATATTTATATTTTTAGGAAGTTCTGCTTGGTGTAGAAAACTAGCTCGAATGAACTTAAGCTTGTATATAAAAATGAGCTCTTAATTGGGATTTCTGGATAACCCAAACCAAAACTATTACTTGAAAGAAATCTTTAGTAAAATATAAAATTAAAAACAGAAACCAAATTGCATCCTTTTCAAGAGTCACTCTGAACGAGTATTCCAAATTTTTTGATTGAAATGAAACAGTTGGATAAGTTCAACAGGAAACTCATTCACAAGTTTATAACAAGACGAGTTGTTCGATTCCGTGTTCCTCAGTAAGGAAGAAAATGAGAGCAAGACACAGAAGCAAGATTGCAGAGTAGAACCAGGCAGAGCTTGTGCCACTCAGTTCGTAAAAACGCATGAATCCGATCGCCATTTCGTATCTACGCTTCAAGATTTTGTCACATCACCACCTTTTGTGCTTCATAATGCCATTGCATTATCATGGCCGCTAGCAGTCACTCTCAATTGAGGCTAGAATCGACAACAACCGGAAGAAAAAGAGTAAATACTTTGTTTTGCATTCATGTGGTGCCCGTTTTGCTATTACTGCCGTATAAAAATCAGTTGAAAGCTTAGCAGGGAGGAGCATTAAGATCCTGCAGAAAAGGCATGGCACAGTGTCACGGAGTGACACTTGACATCTATTTACAATATCCCTAGCGTGACACTTGTTATCCGTTGGTAGGTAAGTCTACCAATCTCAATACAAATCGAATGAAAGCAACGTATCAAATCATATTGGAGACGCACACAATATGAAAATAAGTCATTTTTTCATCAACGATAGTGATATTTACAAGCTTGTTGATGTCAAGAGTTAACACATGCTCGCTACAACTTGGTAGAAAATGCAAACTTATCACTATTCCCCTATATATACATTATATGTCATTCCTGGAGTGCCAGTAGTAAACATTGACAATATTCGAAGAATCATAATCGCCAAAATAAATATAAAAAAATTACAGAAAAATAAAAAGACGATTACAATGATATCCTAACTACTAAGCGGACGTCTCG
>MKEJ01008518.1:0-13042 GCA_001753735.1 Embelia ribes
GTATGTGGCGGTGACATGTATGTGGCAGTGATGTGTATGTGGTGATGATGCATTAGGGACGATAGCGCATCTGTGGCAGTATTGTATCAGTGGTGTGGTTACATCTATAGCGATGTGGTATCAGTGGCAGTGCTATAGTTTATTAGAATGAGTTAGATATATATGTATGAGATATTTATATGTGTGTGTGGCTATATATATATATGTGCATGTGGAGATCTGTATTTATGAGACCTATATATATATATTATGTGTGTGTGTATGTATTGGTTGTTATACGAGCTCCTAATAGCTTGAGTCAAGATCTTGGCTGGGGTGTGTAGCATTATTCTATTCCCTTTGGGAAGAATGCCTGATAGCATGAGTCAGGACCTTGGCTGGGGTGCACAACATTATCCCTATGATTGTAAGTCTCTTGGTAAGTATCATCATAGGAGTGGGTATGATTACATCACACTGTGGGTGGCAGGTCATGGTGGGGCCATCGATTGCGTTACATTGTATGTTGGATCCTTGCAGGACATGCTGTGTATGTGCGTGCGTACGTGCATGAGTACGCGTGTGTGGACGGGGGGTGGAGTTCAAATTTATAAGGGGAGTGAACATATAATACCAACCCTTTAAATATATTGATGTGCAGTGAAGACGACTGACATAGATGATATTCGAGATACGTAGTATCATAGTATTATATGTGGAGATTCATAGTACTTTGATAGTATGTGTAACATTTGTACTATGTAGTGCATTGACGTTGATGTTGTACGTTGACAATATATGTAGGCGTTGAAGATGTGCGTTGGTATTAGTGTTGTTCGTTGGTATTGGTGTTAGCATTGGCGATAGTGTTGGTATTGGCATAGAACATAGAGTTGTTGTTGGAGTTGGTATTGGCATTGGTGTTGGAGTTGATATTGCCATTAGCAAAGGCAGTGGCGATAGCATTGGCATTCGCGTCGGCATTGGCGATAACGTTAGTGTTGGTATTGTCATTGGCGATGGCATTGGCAATAGTATGTGGTAATAGTTATAGCATATAGAGATGGCGTAAGGCGACGGCGTTGAGCGATGGTATTGATGATGGTGTCGCACGATGACATAAATAGTATTATATGCATATTGAGAGCATATATTACAGGGATTTATGTACTCCTCATATTGTAGATGAAGTACTTACCCTTCATATCGTAGACATGTGATTACTTAACTTGTAATTTAAAATTAAGTTTTATTTATATTCGCATGTGCATTCATGGCATATACATACTTAGAATTATTTTTATAGCATTATTTAGAATTTGACCTATATATTTTTGTTGCATTTGCATTTTGGACTCTTGTGATTTTATAGTGGCAGTGATGTAGAGTACAGATCATGTTGATAGAGCATGCATCTATAGCGGAGGATATTGGTAGCTGCTTTTTGCAGGACTTTGCTGTTGATGCATTGTTGTGATTGAGGTTAGAGGTGATGGGGTAGTTGTTTATATTTCCTTTTATTTATTTGTCAAGCATGTTGTCCAGTGGAGTTGTTGCACTCTGATATTATATTATGTATTCATCATGTAGATCACTATGGATATTTAGCCATATTATGTATATATTATTGGCAGAGATTGTTGTAGTTGGGGTTTGGTTTGATAGTTATTATTATCTTTGTTTTATTTTTTTCACGTCCCCGGGTCATGAATTGTGGGCGTGACAATTCATATTCTTCCCTCAGCCTCTCGAAGCCAATGATCTTAATACTTATAATGGACAACAAAAAGACACGTCAACTCAAAACGTTAGTAGCCTGGTTCTCAACTCCTTTTATATGCTTCAAAACATAATAGGAACTCTGCGGGTACTCAACTAAACCAATATGCTTGTGACTTAGTTTCTTCTAAGAATTGAGAAAAAGAAAGGCATCATGATCAGATATAAGACAAATTCATGGTAGAACAAATAATGGCTCTAATAATGCAAGACTCGAACTATTACATTCAACTCCTTATCATAGGTGGAATATTTCAACTCAGAGTCACTCAACTTTTCCCTAAAGTAAGAAATTGGGTGGCGCAACCGAAGGGCTAGGGATTCCAAACTATTTCACAAATGTATCCAATGTTACATCAATCTTCTTTATCTGAACTTGAGTATGAAATTTTCCCCCCTAAATCAGTATGCCATTGCAGAGTGTTAGCAAAATATTCCCTAAATAGATTATTGATATAACCCTTATAAAACGACCCCAGTTGCTTCAACCCCTCCTCCGCCATCTTTACATTCCAATTAATAGGTCGAACCATGTATGAATAAGTGCCTACAAATTTGTTAATTTCCACCCCCGATCCCCCACCATTTATTTCAACATAAACCTAGTTTTAAATTGTTCATGTTGTCTTTGTCAACAAGCATACTAGCATCAAAACTCTGACTACAACTCCCTACTTTTTCTTTACTAGTTATTGATCTTTTGGGTGCCATTAATCAACAAATAACCACACAACTCAACAATATTCGATAATCAATCACCCACTTTGCACAAATTTGCAATATTTGTACCACAAAGTAATATGAACCAAAATTATTAGTTCTTTAGTACCATTACAATACACTAAGATGGTTGTATGCTTACCCAAGATCGATTACTCACCGAATTGCCGAAATTGTTCGTTGAGTGAACACCCCCAATTTTTGCACTAAAAACCCTAACTTAGAATTATAAAAGGGAAAGAAATTGATGATGATGATATGTGATGGTGGATGATGAAAAGAAGAGGGAGATTTGAGAGATTAAGAAGAAGAATGGAGGAGAACCAGAAGGCATAACGAGTTTTGAGAAAGAATAAGAGAGGAGAAGTGAAAGAGGTGTTTATGAAACACTCTGGTTGTTTAAAACATAAAAAGTGGAGAAGCAATAGTTTGATCGATTGAACTATAAGTTCGATCCATTGAACTTAAAAACCACATAAAACTAGGTAAAATACTTCGATCAATCGAATTATAGGTTCGATTGATCAAAAGATTCTAACTACTTTTCTAACTTTTCAACCGATTGAACCAACTTCAAAAAGGTTGTTTTTTAACTAAAAACATTTTGATCGAAGGAACCATCGATTTGCTCTGGACATTTTTTTTTTGTTTGATAGTTTGATTGATCCAACTATTCAAAAACTGAAAAATTAAGAAAAATAAAAATATGACCTAAAACTTACAACTATGCCAATATATCATTAAAAACACAGTACAAAGCTCAGTTCCAACCAAAACTTTTGGACTAAATTCAAAGAACGTTTCCTAAAATTTAAACAAAAATTCCCCTTGTTTTTAACAAATATCTATATACATTGTATACACACCTACCTAAACCGAACATAGTCTCTATGTTCACATCCAAGAAGAGAATGCGACTCGATCTATCAAAAATAACAAAAGAAACATAAAAAAGAAAGTACTATGTACAAGTCCGTCCTTCCTTCAAAAATTACTTTTACATTGGGTCCATGAGACCCATATCATCTGTCGGTTCATAATGATTGTCGTAATATGGTTTTAAATGATAGCCATTTACATTAAAAATTATGACCTTACTTGATTTTGGGTCATAGATTTCATATGTATCATATGAACCGATGTCGTGAATAACATAGGGTCCGGTCTACCTTGACTTTAACTTTCTGGGAAACAAATGCAGTCGATAATTGTAAATGAGGACTTTGTCCCCCACTGCATCAGTTTTCTTAATGATATGCTTGTCGTACAACCTTTTAATTTTAGCTTTCAAAACCATAACATTCTTGTATGTATCATTCCATAGTTCCTTTAGTTCGACGAGATCTAATTTGCGATTTTCCCCTACCATGTTCAATGATTCATTACATTATCGGATGTCCCAATAGGTTTTGTATTCAAGCTCCACCGAAAGGTGGCACGCCTTACCATAGATCAATCTATAGGGATGCGTCCCTAAAATGGTCTTGTAGGCGGTTTGATATGCCACAATGCATTGATAAGGCAGTTCGATCAGTCTTAGTTGTTAGGATTTACCATATTCTCAAGGATTTCTTTTACTTTACTATTGGCCAATTCAACTTGGCCACTCATTTTCGGGTGTTAAGTGGTAACCTTATGGATGACCCCGTACTTTTTGACCAGCACCCTAAAAGAGTGATTGCAAAAGTGTTTTCCTCCACAACTAATAATAGCGTGATGGGTACCAAACCAAGAAAAAATGCACTCTTGTAAAAATTTAACCACAACTTTGTGTGGTCATTGGTACTAGTAGGTATCACTTTGACCCACTTGGATATGTAGTCCATACCACCAGCATGTATAAGTAGCCGTATGAGCTCGGAAATAAATTGATAAAATCAATACCCCAACAGTCGAAGATTTTGAGTGTGATGATAGGTTCTTGGGGCATCTCATTATGCTTGGTAAGTTTGCCAAGTTGTTGGCATCTATCGCAACTCTGACAATAGTTGTATACATCCTAAAATATAGTCAGCCAATACAATCTACTTTGAAAAATCTTTGCCATGGTTTTCTAGGCCAAGAAATGTCCCCTGCAAACACTGCTATGGCAATGGGTGATAACATTGCTAATCTCATCATCATAGAGACAATGTCGCATAATTTGATCAGAGAAATTTTTATAGAGGCACGGATCATCCCAGAAAAATTGTCAAGATTTCCATAGGAATTACTTCCTATCTTTTACTGTCCAATAAGGAGTAATGCTTCCCATGACATGGTAATTTGTCAAATTGGCGAACCAAGGGACATCATGAGCACTAATGGCATATAATTGTTCATCGAATAAATGCTCATTCATAGGAGAAGGATCATTACTAAGTGATTGACTAATTAGGCGAGACAAATGGCTGGCAACAACATTCTTAATTCTCTTCTTGTTATGGATTAGGAGATCGAATTCTTGGAGCAGTAAAATCCATTGCAATAGCCTCGGCCTCGCCTCTTTCATAACAATGAGGTATTTTAAAGTCGCGTGATCTGTAAAAATGTCATGGAAGAACCAACGATGTAAGAGCAGAATTTATCTTCCACGAAGATAACAACTAATAACTATTTCTTGGTGGTAGTATAGTTGACCTTGGCGTTATTTAACGATCAGCTCATGTAGTAAACTACATGAGGCTTTTTGTCTTTACGCTGTACCATTTCAACCTCGACTTTGTAATCCTTGTAGCATCTATGAGCTCAAATAGTAGGAACCAGTTCGGGTGTTGTATAATAGGAGTGGAGATCAAAAGTTGTTTACATGTGTCGAACGTTTTTTGGCAGTCATTTGTCCACTCAAAGTTGACGTCCACCGAAAGAAGATGACATAATGGCTTAACAATAGTGCTAAAATAATGAATGAAACTTCTGTAAAAATCGGCATGGCATAAGAATGATCTCACGTCCTTCATCGAGGTCGGGAGTAGAAACTTCTCAATAAGTTCAACTTTATACCTATCCACCTCGATTCCCCTCGAAGAGACAATGTGCCCGAGCATAATACCTTGTGTCAACATAAAATTACACTTTTCCCAGTTCAACACTAGATTTGTGTCCTCACACTTGTGGAGGACTTGCTCAAGATTAGCAAGATACTCATCGAAACTATGTCCATAGATAGAAAAGTCATTCATAAAAACCTCAAGAATTTTCTCAACCATATCACTAAAAATGCTTATCATGCACCTTTGAAAAGTCGCAGGTGCATTGCATAGGCTAAAAGGCATATGCCGATAAGCAAATGACCCAAAAGGACTCATGAAAGTGGTCTTTTCTTGGTCATCGTATGCTATCTCGATTTGATTGTATTCCAAATAGCCACCAAGAAAGCAATAATACGTTCGACTCGCCACTCTTTCTAGAACTTGGTCCAAGAAAGGTAAAGGAAAATGACCTTTGTTAGTTACAGCATTCAACTTATGATAGTCAACACACATTCTTTACCCTGTTTAAATATGAGTTGGGATCAATTCAATTTTCTCATTAGCTATAACCATAACCCTCAATTTATTGGGTACAACTTGGGTTGGACTTACCCACTTGGAGTCTAGAATCACATAAATGATCCCGACGTCTAAGAGTTTAATGACCTCTATTTTGACAACCTCTTTCATGATCGGATTTAGCCCCTATTGCATTTGGTTTATTGATTCGGCATCCTCTTCGAGATATATCCGATGCCTACAAATCAAAGGACTTATACCCTTTAAGTCTACTATAGACTATCCTATCATGTGGCGATGCTTTCCAAGCACTCCTATTAAAATATTTCCTGTGCAAAAGTAAGGGCAGAAGATATTACCATAGGAAATGTTTCGCCTTTCTACAAGAAAGGCATACTTAATCTCATTTGGAAGAGGTTTTCTTTATAGAGTGGGAGCTTTCTTGGTTTAGGGAAAGGCCTTGATGCTAGGCATCTCGATAGGCTTGAATTTTGGCTCCCACTTATTAGCAAAGTTTACCGACTAGCGTCTCGCACTCACAATCGATATCCTCAAGACCGTTCATACTCTCAAGCACTTTTCTTTTGGCTATCTCAAACTCGAAGTATTCTTTCCAAATTGTTTGGATCAAATCCATTTCTTCAAAGTCATTAATACTATCCATGGATTTTTTTATTAAAATCGAAGACGCTCTCAATTTCCATATTCCCAAAAGATAGTTTTATGATTCTTTTCCTATAGTTAATTCTTGCATTCAATGTAGCTAAGAACGGACACCCTAGAATGACCGGAATCTATTTCGCCATATCGGGTACTACTTGTATATCTAAAACTATGAAATCAACTGGGTAGTAGAATTTCCCAACTTGAACTAAGACATCCTCAATAACCCCCATCGACATCTTTACCAACCTGCTGAACATTTGAAGCATGGCTTGAGTTGGCTTGAGTTTACCTAATACTAACTATTGGTAAACAGTGTAAGGAAGTAGTTTCATACTTGTGCCTAAGTCGAGCAAAGCACGACCTATAGTGTAGTAACTTATCACTATCGTTATTGTCGGACACCTGGGATCCTAATACTTCATAGGCTTATAGGGATCGATTATTTCACTAACTTGTTCGGTTAGGAAATTTTAGTTTCAGTTTTTGTTTAACCGTGCATAATTCTTTTAAAAAGCTAGTGTACGATAGAATTTGTTTGATAGCACCCAAGAGGGGAATATTGATTTTGACCTGTTTCAAAGATTTCTTTTTGAAGAATGGATTTTGGTGGAGATAACCGTTGATGAAATGGTAGTTTCGATATGTACATAACTTCTTTGGGCTTTTAATAGCAACTACTTTCTTAGATTCTAACTCTCAATTTAGCCCCGTATATGTTTTATCAGAAAATTACTCAGTTTGGAGGCTAACCAGAGCGTCAGAGGCTTGAATTAGATGATCCTACAATTTATTGATCTAGAGAGATTTAGATCGATTGAACCTATGATTCGATTGATCGAATTCCTCTAGACCATTTTCTTACTTTTAGTTCAATACTTCAATTGATCAAAGTCATGAAAAGATTTTGAACTCTCAATTTTTTCCTCACCACATTTAGGAAAATTTCAACTACTTTTCAAAGTAGTCACCACATTAACCTGATCATACGGTATTTATTCTGATGGACTATCTTAGGAAAATTGCATCTGCTTTTTTCGGATATGGTTTGGGCTGCACTGGCAGACAACCTCCTCTTGGTTTACCTAGAGATTTAATAAGCTCGTTTAAGTTTTAGGACATCTTAATCAACGATCGATGTGAGGGTCACTCACTAGTGCAAATTGCTTTTGCTGTTGATAAGGTGGAGCTAAATACATCCCTTGCTCGGGAGGTTTATATCCTAACTTGTATTGAAATTTCTGAGGTGGTGGAACTTTATTTTTCCAAGACATATTTGGGTGATTCCTCTACCCTGGATTATACGTCTGCGAGAATGGATTTCCTTTTTCCTAGCTTTAAGGGGGCTGATTTGGGACATATTTGGCAGACTGAATTTTCCTGTAGTATAATTTGTTCGTATTATGTGCTATTCATAACAGTAAGTTGGTAACGGTCTTCCATTTGTGCTTGTCATCTTTTCAAAAATCACATGCGACCCGACACCGCAGGAGTGGCTACAACATTTAACCTTTCAAATTCTAATGCTTTCATTTTATTTTGCAAGGTAACATACTTTTCCTTTAACTCATCTTCTTCATTAAGGTGGTTTATACCTCCCTTTGTTAGAATGCCCTTACGGAGGATAGACTGGCAACACCGACTGGAGAATCTTCCCAAGTTCGGATTAATCGGTTAAATCATAAAAAAAATTGCAACATGTCCACGGTGCTTTTTTTGAATAGATTTTCGTCACATGGAGGAAATTATTTGCTTCAATTGATTACATAGGGATGAATGAAAACATTTGATTAGCCACCATTTATCGTAACTATGGTAGGAATAGAAAAGAAGCAAATCCTTGAAACGTTCCCAAAATTTAAAAAAATTCTTGGATGGTAGAGTGGTAAACTGATAGATGCGTTCTTTATATTTGAATATTTGGTGGTGCAGGAAGTATTTATATAGAAGCGCTCATTGCATTTATTCCAAAGTGCCTATAGAATAAGGCAAAAGTGAATTAAAGAGTGAAAGGGAATGGCCCGTAATATACAATATTGGGATCAATCGATGGGTCACCTACAGTTGAATAGATAGCAACAAAATCATTGATAAAATTATAGATCCTTTCGGCCTCCAATCCATTGAATTCTAAGAGGGAATGTATTATCCCTTCCTTGAATTTAAAGCCCCCTTACTGAGTTTCTAGTAGGACAATACATGAAGGTATGCATTTTTTTAGCGGCTGAAGCACATCTTCAGTAGGGAGATAGACAAGATTAATTGGCGAAGGCGCTTCCTGACCTTAAGGTAATAGTTGGTTTATGGTTATATATGTCTAAATCGCATTCCATTGTTCCGAGGTAAGCCTGAATAGGTTCTCCTAAGATCAATAGTGATTGGCTATCAAAGGCTGGTTACCTTCGAAAAAGGAGGCTCTCTTTTATACACCTCTTTTTCCCTTCGTTTCACACCCATCCCCCACTAATCTATCAAATCTCCTCCTTTTTTTCTTGTCGTTCACCATCACACATCATCATCTTCACTTTCCACATTATAAATTCTAGGTTAGGGTTTGTATGAAGAAATTGGGGATTTTCATTTATAAGGCTTCAATTTGTCAATTCGGACCGCATTAGTCTCGAGTAAGACTTTATCTACACTAGTAAAAGTTGTTATTGTGATAGATAGTTGATGGTTTTGCTTATATTGACTAATAGTGTAAGTTGTGCGGATTGTGTTGGTTGATTGGTGGTTGAATATTGTTGATATGATTAGTGTGATACAATATTATGGAGCCTAAATGATTGGCAAGTAGGAAAGAAAAAGTAGGGAGTTTTAGTTGGAGTTTTGACGCTAGTGTATTTGTTGACAAAGATGCATATGAATGATTTAAGACTAGATTTGTGTCAAAGCAAATAGCAGGAAATGGAGATGGAAACTTAATGAATTTATAGGCAACAATTCATACATGGCTTGTCCCATTAATTGGAATACACAGATAGCGGAGGTGGGGTTAACACAACTGGTGTCGTTTCATAACGGTTATATTGATGATCTAGTTAGGAAAATTTTCGCTAATACTACATAATGGCATACTAATTTAAGTAGGGAATTTTTTCATATTCAAGTTTGGAGAAATAAGATTGATGTAACACGAGTATATTTACGACAAAATTTGAAATCATTAGGCCTTTAGTTGAGCTGGGCGAGTTAATAAGGAAGCGCTATATGTTAAAGTGTTGTTGTTAAGAACAACATAAAAGATTCTGATTAAGGCTATGCGATGAATGGCTGAGTACATAGCAGTAGGAAAGTCGGTAAGTACGGATGTAGTTTATCAGAGGCTGGTAGTGATGTTTGCTATGGCAATGGGGTTGAAGATTGACTACTGTAGGCAGATATTTCTGTAGCTGATTGAGTATGTCAGATCCCCATCGAAAGTGGCTATTCCTTTTCTTGGCATTTTGACAGAGATTGTCATTTCCGCAGGGTAAGTGTTGCCTGGTTTGATTGGAGTCCTCTGAGGTTCAAGACCAGGATTAATACAACCACGATAAACAAGGCGCTATCGAAGAGGAATGAGGAGGTAGAAGAAGTAGAAGAGGTGCACGGGGGGATGAGTTAGATTAAGGGTTGGGCTTTGGTTAGACAGTTGAAAGAGGATGTGCAAACCCTCTAGATCGACATACAAGCCTTGCAAGTGGCGGTACAGATGCAGAGGGAGATTATTATTAGGCAGCTTCGTCTATATGATATGGATCACATGGCGATGCACCATCAGTTTCAGAGTAGTACGTCTATCTGCCATTCAAGCCCTATATACTCATAGGCCCGTTATAGTGAGATTGAGAGTAGGTAGAGTTTAGGTAGCAACTTTTATTTATGTTTTACTATATCTAAAACTCTTATTTCCGTTTTTTATTTCCGTTTAAGAAGGATTGTGACTGTCGTAACTGAGCATGTTTGTTTTTTTCTTCTTCTTTTGAATTAATTATTTTCTTTTTTGATGTGTTAGGACTGACAATGATTGGCTGCTATGGTCTTTCATATTTATTATGGTAGCCTATGTGGCTAACCTTTTATTCTCGTGATCGTGCATGTTCTTTTATGTCATATTTTCTTATTCAATGATTATGAGGCGCAATGATGTTTATTATTGATTACATATGATATTTTGATCGCGTTTTCTGTTTGGTGCATAGTATTTGATATGACATGTTTTGAAGATAAAAATTGCACTAAACAGAATTGTATACCAAACGGAGCATATCAATATATACACTAATAGCAAAATATTTGTATATATTTTCGTTTCCTTTTCATATCAGTTCTTAATATTTTTGTTATACTTCATACCGTCTCTATTTATTATTGTATTTTTTGCATATATGAGCATAATATCGATAGGGAGAAGTAGCAATGAAAGTGGTAAATATCTAGGTTAGGGGGTCTAGAATGATATTTGTGTGTATATTTTGAGTTCCAAAAATTTATGAAAATGCTAAAATGTTTCAAGTTGTTGTATGAGATAACATGTAGGACTGGTTTACTATCATCGTCTTCGGGGCCATGCTAATATATTAGGTTTGAGATGTGTCACTTGAAGGAAATTATTCGCAAAATTAAACTAAAATGACTTTGCTTATTTTATAAAAGGATGTTGATGCCTAATTTCATTTTTTAAAAAGAAAATAAAGACTGAAGGCAAAAGTGATTGAAGAGGTGAAAGAGTTCGACGATGGCAAAAATAATAAATGAATGAATAAATGGGAGAAATTGATTTGACAAAAGAAAGAAAAAAAATAGTATTACCATCAAAAAATTGTAACGTAGCGTTACTAGAAAAATAGAGTCGAAAATTAAAGCCGAATGACATCACATTGATCAATTTATATTTTGGAATGTAAAAATTTTAAATTGGGTCATTTAAAAATTTATTTTGAGTCTAAGTATGAAAAAAAAAATAGTTTCATAGGCAATCTTGCTATTTTATAGAAAATTCGCACTAACTTAGCTTAAATTTTATTGAGTAATTGAGATTAGGTGACCCAATTCGAACCTAGTTAAAAATGTGTTAACTCGGATTTAAGATGGTCGATCAGTCTAACTAGTTAAAATTTTCAAAAACTCATTAAACATAGTAGTTTTTTGGCCTTCATTGAAAAATTTGGAACTCATTTTATGGTGTTTGAGAATGTCGTCCTGGTAAGCTTTAACAAGACTATATTCGTCCACTCGGGACACTTAAGGGTTTGAAGGCTTAGTACATAAATTAAGTGCATTCGTGATTTCTATGAAAGTAAGTTAGAATATTTTGTTTAGTAAGTTAGAATATTTTGTTTTCTCTTTTTGATTTGCTTTTAGAATTTTTTGTTTTCTCTTTTTGATTTGTTTTTGATTTATTGCATTGCTGAGGACTATGAATGTTTAGGTAAGAGATGTGATTGCACTATAAAAATGTATAAAATAGGATTTTAATCCATAATAATAATATCAATTATTTGGCATTTAACGCACATAATATGCTATATTTGGTTATTATTGGTTTTCACATACATTTTAGTTAATTGATATTAAAAAATAAATAACGAGCTTGTAAAAATTATTGTAAGATTGTGATGAAAATTAAAGACTTAATAATTGAAGAAATAAAAATTACAGCAAGTGACCTATAGTTCCACTGTATTTCGATCAAACACCTCATAATCTATTTTACATATTAACATTCACACCACCATTACTCAACACAACTCCGTCGTGACCAATCCCTCATCACCATAACCCCTTATTTACTCTCCATGACTAATCATGTAATCTCATGACTATTCAATTCTCTTGCTTTGAATTTTCTTGGGGTTGTTTTCATTTTTGGGGTAACAAAAGACTACGTAGAAGAAGCAATTAGGGGAAGGTAAGATCACCATTCATTTTCTTTTGTTTTCTTCTTGTTTTATTTTTCTTTTGGTTTGGTGAAGAGAGTGTACAGGTGGTGGCATTTTGATTAAGTAGGGTTTGTTTTCCTAATTAGTAGCAATATCATCATTAACAATTTATGAATTGAATTTTATTATGTTTAATGTTGCCATTTAAATTTCTTCTTGCTTATGGGTGAAAATGAATTAGTGGAATTCTCTAAAACCCTAATTGATGAGTATGACTTTATAAATTTTAATAAAAAATTAATTTAGTATAAAATATATGATTTTTACTCTATCTGAGTATCTTATAAATTATCTAACCATAGTTATAGAGTGTAACAAACTCCTAATGGTACCCTAAGTAGAATTAAATTAGATTATAAATATCAATAATTTTCTAGATAAATTTTATTGGAACTCGTCAATTATGGGAATTAAGGGAAGAAACTAATTTATTGGATTTTCTGTTTAGGAAAAATTTTTGATCATTTTAATTAAAATTTGTCTTTACTAAATTGTTAGTAAATTGTT
>MKEJ01008524.1:0-12168 GCA_001753735.1 Embelia ribes
ATATGTGGTTCGTCTCTAATATCATATTTATCAAAAATTATCATACATAACACATAAATACAAACTTTCCAAATCAACATAGCATGAGTAATCTACTGTACTTAGGCGTAGACGAGTTCTTTCCAAGTGTTCCTAGCCAAATACCCCAAATTCATCCAAGTTAGAGCTTCGAGCTTGATCTAACAAACGATCACGAATCATTACACATCTGTACACAAAAATGATTTATAGAGTACTATTCTCAACTTTATTTCATTTTACAGGTCTAGCACACAAATCTAGGTATTGAGAAACGAGAGGAATAACAAGAAAAACTTGCGTCAAAATGCTCTCCTCGTGACGTAGACTCCAAATACGAATTTATTTTTCGGTGACGAGGCCCCGAGCTCGAGAAACCCGAGCGTCTCTCTCCTTTCTCTCTCTCTTCTTCTCTTCCCCAGCTGTCTACTGCATTAATCTAGAAAAAAATGTGTTTGACACATTTTTATAATAAAATACAACTAGTGGGGCCCACTGCCTAAGCTAAGTGCACTGGTGCAGTCATTTTAGGGCTAATTTGACAATTTTATGCTTCGAATTGGCTTTTCATCAAAGCACGAAAGTTGTAGATAATTGAATCTTCTTTCTAAAAATATTTTGTAGAGCCAAATTGAACTTACGGTTTGCAAGATATGATTAAAATACCGAATAATAATATGCTATTCTGATAGTCTATTCACTACCAAATGCTTCGGGCCCCGTTTTGACCTATCTGCGCTTCGAATTAAATTTTTCTCGAAACACAAAAATTATAGTGAAATGAAATATCTTTCCAACTATTTAGATCTTAATCAGAGTTATGGTTTGGGAGATATCATTTAGATACCGAACATATGTCACAGTTACAATTTAACACAAACCGAGTTTAAAAATTCCTCGAGGCCAAATCTCAACCACACCACTTCATAAATCACTTCTAATGATATAATGTGTTATATAAAATAGATAAAAAATAATAATAACATGACTCATTTATAATGTCGTTTGGGTATTCAAATCTCAATCGGCGGAATTTTACGCGATTTTTGACAAACCCGACCAAACCACATTTTTCCTCCAACACTACACGTTCTGATAATATTTTCTGCAACCAAGAATATCCAAACAAATATAACAGCACTCCAATCACAATTAATAAATCCAATAACAGAGAATAATTTTAAAAAGGGAACATTTAACCCAATAGTATTATAAGGAAATGTCTATGCGTAATGCAACACACAAATGTCCAATGGTTCCTTTAATAAATTATATCGTTAACACATTAACGATATTCTTTATTAAATGAAAATGCAAAAAATTTACTTGGAATTTCAGAAACGTTACATTCTTCCTCAGTTAGAAATTTTCGTTCCCGAAATTTCGTATACACAAAAATACACAAAATAAAAGAAAGAAGAAAGCATATACCGGAATTATCAAATAAGTCCAGATGCTTCACCCGCATCTCCGCTTCTCTTTCCCATGTCATATCCTTGGAACTCCCACTCTTCCACAAAACTTTGACCAAATGAATACCTCGTTTTCAGAGTTGTTAATCCTTTGAATCCAAAATGCAAATAAGTCACACTTTGTATATAACATCCTTTTCCACATGCAAATCACTATAATCCACAATATGCGATGGGTCTCGCAAATATTTCCGAAGCATGGAAATGTGAAAGACTAGATGCACACTAGATAAATGAGGTGGTAAGGCCAAGTGATACACCACCTCTCCAACTCTTTTTGTAATACGGAAAGGTCCAATAAATCGGGGTGAAAGTTTTCTTTACTTTTCAAATCTCAAAATCCCCTTTTTAGGAGAAATTTTCAAGAACACATCATACCCAATTTCAAACTCAAGTGGGTATCGTCGATGGTCCGCGTAGCTCTTATGACGACTTCGAGCCACCTCGAGTCATTTCTTTATCAAGTGAATGTTCCAAGTTATTTCTATAATCAAATCGGGTCCCAATAAGGCCCCATCACCAACTTTCGCCCAATACACGGGTGAACGATACAGTCTACCGTATAAAGCCTCAAAATGAGCCATCTCGATACTAGAATGGTAGCTGTTGTTGTATACAAATTCGATCAACCCCACATGTTATTCCTACTTTCCACCAAAGTCAAGCACACACGATTGGAGCATATCCTCAAGCGTTTGTATAGTCTTCTCGGATTGGTCATCCGTCTAAGGGTGAAATCTTGTGCTCAAAGAAAGAGTCGTCCTTAAGGCCTTTTGGAGACTCGCCCAGAATCACAATACAAACCAAGAATCACGATCCGACACAATCGAAACGGGAACACCATGAAGTCGTACAATCTCACCAATATATCCGACATAACTTCTCAATGGAGTCAGTAGTTAGAATAGGTAAGAAATGAGCGGACTTCGTCATAAAATCTACAATCATCCAAATGGCATCGCATTCCCACCCCAATCTTGGTAAACCCGTCACAAAGTCCATAGTGATACGTTCCCATTTCCACTCAGGAATGGGCAATAGCTGTAATAATCCTTCCGGTTGCTTATGTTCGGCTTTGACCTATTGGCACATCAGACACCGAGCCACAAATTCTGCAATGTCCTTCTTCATCCAGGGCCACCAAAATTGCCGATACACATCATGATACATCTTAGTGCCACCCGAATGAATTGTCAATTAAGAATGATGCAATTCTTATAGAATCTCATGTTGAATACTAGAGGGCACAAAATGACGTCTCTAGACACGCAATCCAAGATCATTCGAAATGGTCTATCGATAAAGACTATGATCACTAAGAATCTGAGCCCGATAAGATGTCGAATCCACATCTCCCTGCTGAGCTTAAATAACTTATATGACCAAGATAGGTTGTATCTCGAACGTAAACAACGAAGTATGTCCCTCTACATCTACATACTGTAGGCCAAATTCGTTAAGTACCCGAAGCATCTCCCATTCGTCTATGGCAAGAAAAGCAAGAGTGCACCGAGTCTTACGGTTCAAAGCATCGGCAACCACATTCGCCCTACCGGGATGATATTCTACATCGAAGTTGTATTGATCTAGATACCCCATCTAACGCCATTGACTCATATTGAGATCTCTTTGCATAAACACATACTTGAGGTATGATCAGAAAAGACCTTAAATTTTTCTCCGTGGAGATAATGGTGCCAACTCTTAAGTGCAAATACCATCGCTCCAAGTTCCAGGTCATAAGTAGGATAATTCCTTTCGTGCACCTTTAGTTGTCTAGAACCATATGCAACCACTTTCCCCAATTACATGAGGATACAATCAAATCCTTCCTTGGAAGCATTACAATATACCGAATAGCCAAGTCCTGGCTCTTGAATAATCAATATAGGAGCCGAGGTGAATAAGTGCTTCAACCGAACAAATGCTTTCTCGCATTTCGTATCCCAATCAAATTCAACCCCCCATTCGAGTAAGACGAGTCAATGGAGCAACTAGGCGTAAAAAATTTTGCACAAATTACCGATAGTAGTCCGCAAGCCCTAGAAATTTGAAAATATCGATAACCATCTTAGGATGCTCCCAATCTATAACGACCTCAATCTTGGCAGGATCTACTGAAATACCCTGCTATGAAACCATATGCCCTAAAAATCGAGCCTCAGATAACTAGAATTCATACTTGGAGAGCTTAACATATAGCTTATGCTCCTTTAAGTGTCGATAGTACAATATGTAAGTGTTCATGATATGCCTCCTCAGTTGTCGAATACACAAATTTATCATCAATGAACACAACCACAAAATGATCAAGGTACGGTTGAAAGACCCGGTTCATCAAACTCATGAATGTAGCCGGAGCTTGTGTAAGACCAAATGGCATAACAAGAAATTTGAAGAGTCTATACCGAGTTTGAAAGGCAATCTTTGGAACGTCTTCCTCACGTATCTGAAGTTGATGATAACCCCTACGCAAGTTAATCTTTGAGAAGAACTTTAATCCTCGAAGTTGATTGAACAAATCATCGATTCGAGGTAAGGGGTATTTATTTTTTATAGCCACTTGGTTCAACTTCCGATAATCAATACACAATCACATAGTCCCATCCTTCTTAGCCACAAATAACGTCAGAGTACCCCACGGTGATTGACTATCTCGAACAAACCCCTTGTTCTTCAGATCTTGAATCTAAACCCACAATTCACACAACTCAACCGGAGCCATACGATAAGGAGCAACAGGTAGAAGTCCACTAAGGTCCTCGGGAAAGAAATCAGGAAAATCATGAATAATAGGAGGGAAGTTTAGCCCGATAGCTTGACTTATCCACTATAGAAAGACTAGCAATCATATTTGATAGATTATTCAGAATACGAGAGCTATGAGGATACACAATATATTGCACCCCCTGATAATATATTATCTCTCCCTTAGGTTTAGTCAATGTAACCCAACGCTTTTCACAATCAATAATAGCATGAAATCTAGCAAACCAATCAATGCCGACAATAATATAGAACCCCTTCATACTGAACACAATAAAATCAAATGTAAATGCATGATCTGCAATAATAAGTTCACAATCTCTAAAAAAGCTATCCATATGGAAAGTAAGCTCTTCCGGGGTAGCCACAAAGATACGGGCATCTAATCGCTCAATGGAAATTTGTAATATGTGTGCAAATCTACGTAATATGAATGAATGTGATAAACCAGTATTGAAAAGGACATGAGCCAATGTAGAAGAAAAAGGAGGTATACCTTGCACAATAGAAGGTTCTGCCTCATCAGAAGCATAAGGCATCCCGTAGGTACAAGTTTGGGATCCTTGTCCCGCTGATAACCTCCGTGTGTGCTACCACCCTAATAACTATCCTGAATGGGTCCCGAACTATGAGAACCACCATGAAAAGAACCGACACCTTGATGGAAGAAGAAGGTGCAGTAGGAGGTTATCGAGGAACAACCATAGAAGGTAAAGAATGTGCTTGTCTATGAGAGCTGCTAGGAGGTGCGTAACTCACGGAACACTAAGAGCACACAAGGCCATAGTTGCCACAATTGCGGCAAAAGGCATGGGGGCAAGCAGCCTGATAATGCCCCTCGGCACCACAAAGACGACACAAATGAGGCTTTGTACAGTCCCAAGCTATATGTCCGGGCTATCCGCAAGAATAACACTCCGGGCCCTGAGAAGTAGGCCCCAAAGCTGTCGGATGAGACTGAGGACCCCGTCCCTAAGAAGAAGAAGAAAAGGCCTCTCGGGACTTCTTCCTGCTACCATAGTCAGCACCAACACCAGAGCGCACCCCACTGGTTCCTCCTCCAACCATGCCACCCTTGTTGTTCAAACCTGATTCACTAACTGAAGATACCGAATATTGCCCCTATGGCTTCGAAGTTCAAATACTCTCCAACCGCTATCGTCTTAGAATCTCGGCCTCCACTTTTATGGCGGCATCTATGATACGCTGGTAAGTATCGAGTAAGGAGGACATCATAGGGATCTGAATGGAAGGACGTAAGCCATTCTCAAATTGCTCACACCGAAGCTCCTTGGTGGCCACAAACTCTGGAGCATACTTAGATAGGCTTGTAAAAGCCCGCTGATATTGTTGAACCATCAGACTCTGTTGAGTCAGAGCCTCGAATTCCTAATACTTACGCGCCCTCAGACTCGCCAAAAAGAACTCAGCTAGAATTTGTTTCCGAAACACCACCCACGGAAGTTTCCTTTAATTAAACATCTCCTCAACAGAATTCCACCATTTCTTGGCTTCCCCTCTCAAGTCAAAAGGAGCCATGGCCAGACGAATATCATCATCCTCCATCTGTAAAGATCGAAAAATCTGTTCTACCACATGCAACCATTTCCCATCCTCAATAGCCTCAGTATCCACCAAAAAGGTAGGAGGATCCATAATGCGGAACTGTCGCTGAGCTACCAAAGCTCGTGTCTCCCCACTACTACCACCCGTATCATAGCCTCTCGCCATACGGTTAAACGCCACCTCTATAGTTATAAACATGCCCCGCTGCTTCCACAAAACCTCCACCAAGTGGATTTTGAGGTTGAGGCTCAGGTGCTTCTTCCTTAGCATCCCCCATAAACTCTCCAGAAACCTCCTCAAGTGGTGGTATATTCTCTGCCATTCAGATCTCCTCCTCATCCACAAATCCAATGTCGCCCGCAAGATCATTCTGTCGACCTCCATCATGTCAGCAACCTTGGCCTCGTCGACTACCTACGCCAAGACCTGGAGGTCTACCTTGTCTACCAACCATGACTCACTAAAAATAATTACAATGATCACAATTAATTAATCAAAGGCATGAAATAATATCCCAATGTATCATGCTACCCAAACACAAAGCACCTAAGCATCACAAACACACAAACACTCTCGTCCCAACCACAAAACTCCTTACCCAAGAACCCCTAGGTTTTTATAATTCAATTAGCTCAGATACCAACCAGTCACGCCCCGAAATTAGCAATCCGGGGACATGAAAATATAAGAGAATATAATACTTTAGCTATCCCATCCACATCGCATCTACAATAGTCATCTTGCTATAAATATAGATTATATGTCCAAAATATACTTCATCAAATCTAGGTAAACATAATACAACATCTTCACAAATGATACCAGTAAACCCCCTATTTAAAAATACACATCAAGTTGAATGTTTGGTCAAAATAATAAGAACGAAGTATAAGTATGGTCTCCACCTCATACAAGAGTCATAACATATCTATACTTTCATTACACAATCTCCGCTAAAATCAGAGTATGCTACATCTCAAAATAAAAATACATAAAAATAATGCACTAACATGTGTGCCAAAAATATATAGATTACATCTCAAGGCCTCTATACATGCCTTTGGCCCGCCTCTGTACCTATAATATCAGATATGTATATAATTAGAAAAATAAAGAAACAACGGTTAGCTATGTAACTTTACAATAAAAGAGATACTAGGCTATATGTACATGAATGAACAACATATCCATATATATGACTATCATGAGCATAGATATAGGTATGACCGTGCATGTCAACCCCTACTCATGCATACACGCACGCACAAACATTGCACGCCATACATACACACCGCGTATTTTGGTTCTAGATTCACCATGTTATAAAATACTAAGATTAACAGTCCACTCATCAGCATAATCAAAGTCTTCATTAACCACCATCCACTCTTTGGCTAATTAATGGTAATATCCCATATTTGGTTTCCCATCTTTCACGGTAAGGTTGAATGACCTCATTCCTTGATTTTTATTCAAAAAGTCGCAATTTTGAAAGAACACAAACACGCCCGCATTTCTTTTAAAATTCACCACTTTTAAACACCACTTTTATGGTTCCTCCCACATGAAAGCAATGTAATGCATTCGATAACGATATGAATATGCTATCTTCACCACGTATAAGCATGTTATTCATAATATAGTTAATAATTGAAATGAGTATGTTTTAGTCATTACATATAAACATGTAATCTTAAATCTCCTCTTCAACATAAACGTAAACAATTCAATTATTATGAATTAACTAGTACAAGTAATTATAATAATAAAGCTAGCATTAAAGCTCATTTAATTCATATGCTACCAATCTACATCAAATTCACTAACTCTACTCATACATATCATCACCTCATCTTATACACCTCTATATATTTAATATAATCATAGCATACATATAATCATCCCGTCCCATACGCCTCTATATATTTAATTTAATTATAACATATACATATAATCAACATCATCCATTTTATCTTAGGATTAGTTGACTACCGTACCTCAATTTACGTTAGAAATCGCACCAAGTCTTTATAAGCAAAAAGCCCCAAATTATATCTTCTTCATCCCTCAATTTGATCTAGCAAAAGAAAATAAAT
The DNA here is from genome assembly GCA_001753735.1 of Embelia ribes. NCBI lineage: Eukaryota > Viridiplantae > Streptophyta > Magnoliopsida > Ericales > Primulaceae > Embelia > Embelia ribes. The sequence continues at coordinate 7,919 of MKEJ01008524.1, forward strand.
CATCGATCACTATGATATAAAGTTGTTCAACTCATCAAGATGAACAAAAATATTAAAGAAAATTTTACGTACAACATGTGCACGAAAATCAAGGCAACTTCAATGAATGAGTAACGTTGAAAAGCATACATAGAAAGAATTTCTACAGTGTAGAGATGAAGAATCTCTACTTATTTCTTCAATCCGAGCCTTGGAACTAGATCAAACCTAGCCTTTAGGGTTTGGCTAAAATGGTCACTATCTCTCCCTTTTTGCTTTGCTGTTTAGCCATTGGAAAAGAAAAATAATACAACACCCACACCCAAAAGTCTAATTAAACACTACTGTCTGTCCCTGACTATGCCGTTCGAATGACATTATGCATTGTTCGAACAATACTGCCATTTGAATGGCATTCGCCTACCGTTCAAACGCCTAGTGCAGACTGTCAAACAATTTTCCAGATTTTAGTTTTCAATTCATTCGATTCAACTTGCGATAGTCTATACACATCCTCATAGACCCATCCTTATTTGGAACAATGAAGCAGGTGCACCCCAAGGAGATGAACTAGGCCGTATAAACCTTTTCTGCTCTAAATCGTTAATCTGTTTATATAACTCCTGCAATTTTTTCGGTGCCAAACGATATGAAGATATCAAAATTGGCTTAGTATTAGTATTCAGATCAATCTTGAATTCTACTTATCGCACAAAAGGAATTTCACAAAGATGCTCCGGAAACACGTCGGAGAATTCATAGACAAAAGGGGGAAAAGATTCCTCCCGAATGCACCTCATCATCAAATGAAAGGCTAGCCATCATGGAAGATAGACTAACTCTAGAACGACAATGCGTATAATGAGCTAGAAAAGGACTCTCTCCTATAAAAACAACCTCCATCCCATCCAACGTCCTCAACAGCACACACCTCTTCTCACAATCAAATTAGCATGAAAGTGAGCCAACATGTCTATGCCCATGATCATATCAAACCCCTGCATATCAAAAACAATTAAGTCAAATGTAAAGGTATGATCTCCAATGGACAACTCACAATCCCGACAAATACAATTCATGCAAATAATATTCCCATCCAATGTATCAACGAAAATAGGATCATCTAAGGGAGACTCATACAACCCAAGCATATGCGAAAATTGTGATGCAATGAAAGAACGTGAAGCACCCGTATCGAACAATGCATATGCCCATGTAGAAAAGAAATGGACAATACCTCGAACAACAGATGGCTCGGCGCTCTTGAGAGCCTAAGGTACAAATATGCACGAGCCAAAGGGGTATGACCCTGTTGAAATCCTCCTCGACCACAACTGCTACCGTGATATCCACCCTGAGCTACACCACTGCCCTGTCGAGAAGAAGAAATATGTACGATCAATGGTGCCCTAGGAGCAACACCAGAATATGAAGGATGTCGTTGAGGTGCAGCAAGAACATCGAAACCCTCCAGTCAGCGAGTCTGCATGTGCCCTTACTGACCATATCGATGACATGTCACTGTCGGACAATCTGCCGCAAAATGTCCCTCGGCCCTGCATATTCTGCACCCTACTGGAAAAGTGCACTATAAGGATCTATGACCCTGATGGCCACAATGATACCACTTCAATCCCCGAGTAGAAGAGCTAGAAGACAAAGAAGGGACAGGCTGTGATCGCCCGCGAGAAGAAGGATCACCTCGGAACCTCTTTTTACTGCCACCCTTTCCAACATACGAACTCTGACTTCCGCCGCAACCAGAACGACTGCCACACATACATGAGCCAACATCCGGGTCCTGAGTAGAATGAGAAATGGACCCTGAAGGTTGACCCAAAGGTCGACCAGAGTAAGAAGTCGTATGAGCAACCTTTGACTGCTATTTGCTCGTCAAGCTATGCTCTATCTCCATAACCGTATCGATTCACTCCTTGAAAGTGCCACATGACCTGCCATCACGTACGTCAGAATCGAAGGACATAATCCACCAATAAACTTACGACAATGCCTCCTCTCCGTCGACATATTTTCGTGCGCGTACCGAGACAAATCCATAAACAAGATTTGACAATCTTGCACCGATGAATTTCCTTGCACCAAATTCATGAAGGCCTCCCGCTTCCTTTTACGAAGCATATCGGGGAAGAATTCCTTCAAAAAGAGCTCACGAAAAGTGAGCCACGGAATATCACCCAACCCATTCTCTTCTTCCTTGCTCCTCCACTGAGCAGCTTTCCCCCGTGATACACTAGCGCCACCACCATTCGTAAATCATCCTTAACTAACTGAGGAGTCCTAAAAATCCTTTCCACATCCATAATCCAATCATCGACAAGAATGGCCTCTTTGTCTCCCGTAAAGATCGGTGAATTCATAGACTAGAACATTTTTTGAGCCGAAAATGCTCTCGTCTCAACCATCCCTCCACCACTCCTCGTACCATGCACTACTCGATTCAAAGCCGCTTCCAAAGCTCGAATAGTTACCGGAACTTGAGGTTGAGCCAAGGAAGCCTCTTCCTCAGAGTTCACCAAACTCTCGTCTATACTCGTAATATCCTTCAGATCCGGAATACCCTCAACACGTCGGATCTCATCCTCTCGCAACTCCGTAACTCTTGTTCGAGTGCGTCTCTGATGTCCTCCTTCAACACTAATATCCTTTTCGGCTCAAGCCCCAATTCGACCACCCTTCGCGCGAATAGTCGCTTCACATCCTCGAGCTTCACCTCATACTCCTCTACCACCTCGACAACCTCTTCCACTTCTTGCCATTCTAACTTCACATACAAGTTAGAAAAGAAGAAGAATGTCAATAATCAATATATATATATATTTACACACACACACACACACACACACATATTATGTGATCTTACTCTTATACCAATGCATCTAGATAACCAATATAATATCTAATATTGATGTAATGAAAATCACCTCTACTCGAATATGTATATACAAACATATATATCAAATCACGTCCATCTCCAAAACTTACCAAACACATACATCTCATCAATCACATATCTTTACTTACGACTAACAAACTTAACTCGCTAATCAATCACCACTTAATAACATTTATCTCTTAATAGACCCTTACACCAAAGCTCATAGGTTTTCATAACCCGGTTAGCTCTGATACCAACCTGTCACGCCCCAAAATCTGTGACCCGATGATGTGAGAATAAAAGAACATAAAACTATTCCATCCACATCTCATCTACAACAATCATCTTGCCATAAATATATATGATATGACCAAAATGTACATCATTAAATCTGTATAAACATAATCATACATCTTCACAAACTGATACCAGTAAACCACCTATTTACAAATACAAATCAAGCTGAATGCTTGGCCAAATAATGAGAAAGAAGGTATAAGTATATTTTTCACCTCATACAAGAGTCAGAACATACTTATACTTTCATACACTGACCCCGCTAATATTAGAGTATGCTACCTCTCTAAATAAAAATACATAAAATGAATGTGCTAATATGTGCACCAAAAATATGTACATCACATCCCAAGGCCTCTACACAATTTTTGGGCCTGCCTCTGTATCTATAATATTACATATGTATATAGGCAGAAAGATAAAAAAAGTACGGTTAACCAAGTAACTCTACTATAAAAAAGACTGCTATATGTACATGACTGAACATCTCTACATATATGAATATCATGAACATAAAAATAGGTACGATCATGCATGTCAACCCCCACCCACACACACGCACGCACAACACACCGCGCACACTTCCTATATTTTTGGGACTAAATACACCACGTTATAAAATTCTAAGATTAGCCGTTCACTCATCAGCATAGTCAAAATCTTCATTAACCATCGTCTACTCTTTAGCCGATTAATGGTAATATCCTAAATCTGGTTTCTTGTCTTTCACAGTAAGACTAAATGACCTCATTGCTTGATTTTATATAAAAAGTCTCAATTTTGAAAGAACACACACGTCCGCATTTCTTTCAAAATTCACCACTTTTAAACACCACTTTTATGCTTCCCCCACATGAAAGCAATGTAATGCATTCGATGATGTTATAAACATGTTATGATCGCCACGTGTAACATGTAATTTGTAATGCATTAATAATTGAAATGAATATGTTATATTCACCACATATAAACATGTAATAAATCTCCTCTTCAACATAAATGTAAGCAATTCAATTATTATGAATTAACTACTATAAGTAACCATAATAATAAAACTAACATCAAAATTCACATAATT
>MKEJ01008540.1:0-25172 GCA_001753735.1 Embelia ribes
AAGTCAGCTCCCCAATATCGAACATCTCGACATACCTTTTCCACCATTCGACTGCCTCATCTCGCAAAAACTGCGATGTTGTCCTTGCCATCACCAACCCATCAGTCAATCCTAATATGCAAAAGTGGTGCCCCATATTAGACACCTAAGTGTCTGCCCATTCTGCATCTATACCTCTACGAAAGATAGGAGCGTCGGTCTTACCAATCTCGGTTTGAGCTCTCATAACCTGAGCCCCAGTCGTTGGGTTTACAGGATGCTGAATACCCATTGTCTCGAGGGTTATACAATTCTGGCTATCTATTGCATGTCCACCATAATTGGTGCTAGAGCAACCTCAGCCGTTCCTGCCACTAGTGTAGGGGTTGCAGGAACCTATTTCTGAACCTTTACTGATGTGGCTTCCACTTCGAAGTGTGCCTGCACTGCTGGGGAAGGATTTGTTGGTTCCCCTGCATGACCACTCTATCCCACCATGACCTTTACTTCCACGTCCACGACACTATCTACGAGCCATCTATCCGGTTAAAAGTAATTACAGAGGAATCAATCTATGTATACAAATCCCAAATAACTTATGTTAATTTTGTCCACTAACAGAGATCCGTGTTGAGCCTATAGGGCGTCCCTGTCTATCCAACACAAAGCTAAGTATCGACATTCGTCACAACAAACTATTGGTTTTGAAATATAAAACATGTACAGAAAAATAAGGTACACAATGTATCTAAAGCAAACAAGTTTCCTAGATGCCTACCCCAACTATTTAGACACAACTCACTCGAGACTTCTTATCTGATAGACCCAACAACCTACAACTTCCAAAATTATCGATATGTACATAGTATAATACCCAACAACAGTCCATGGAATAAATGTACTCTTGTGATTAACGACTTTTAAAATATATATCATCTTCAAATTATTAGTAATCGATATGTTAATTTCATTATTATAAGCATCCCCATCCAATTATGCACAAAGTAAACAATTAGTCTAAAACAGAGGAACTTGTCTGGACGAAAGGTTGTTTTGTTCGGACCAAAGCCAACTCGTCCGGACAAAATCTCCTTCGCCCAAATACGAGTTCCATCCATGAATACACGACCAAACCTCATCCCAAACATAAAGTAATCTACTTTACAACATCTGAAACTTGTCAACCATTACGTCAAATCACTCAAGTATGAATTTCATTATTATTGAAACATAGTTCCACAACGTACCTTATACAATGAACGATTTCTCCAACAAACTAAAAGAGGCCTTAAACACTACCTAACGATGTCACGCCAATTAAACCTATGAAATTGAATCATGAATTTGTTATTAATTGATTTATTGAGTCCCTCCCAATCATCAAATTCAATTTTAATAGACTAGGGCTCAATGGATACGAATAAAAACAAAGAGTCTTTGAGTAATTCTTACCTTAAAAAGACGAGGGTGAATAGAGGATTTTGAATTTGGCTTTGGATCGTCTCATGGATCATTCTTTCTCTCGGATCGAAGGGTTTTGTGCTGCCCTTTCTTTTTCTCCTCTCTCCATTTCCCTCTATGTGTTTGACAAAAGAGCGTAAATAATGAAAACCAGAAGCGAAACGTGAAATTAACTTTCCATTCCTTTTCAATAAAAATTATAGCCTTAATTCCTTATGTTTCCAGGGCCTTACAATTTTGAGCTTGATATTGATTTTTATTTATAAAACTTCTACTCTTATGCAAAATTTCTTAAACAATACGTTTAATTTCCAAAATGTTAAATGTGAATGAAATTTTGATAATTTTGGAATGAATTTTAAATTTGTAATGATTAAAATATTTATGATGACATATCGATGGTAATAATTAATAAAAGCAAAATGAATTTTTAATAAGATATTTTAGTATTTATTATTTTAAATAAATTTTATTTACTATATTAATCGCATGAAATATACATATATATATATGTATAAAACTATATATTGTACTTATATCAAGCGATTCGCGAGCCCAAGTAGTCGAGCTACTCTATTATCGAGCTCAAAATTGAGCTCGAGCTATGATCATTTACTCTTGAGCCGAACTCGAATTGAGCATTTATCAAGGTAAGCTTGAGCAGCTCGAAAGCAGCTTTGCTCATTGTCAGCACTAATCGCCCCTAATCCTTCTTTCATTGTGAGCGGCACATACACATTTAGTGTACAATTACACAAATATACAAACAACAGATTCTATACATTTAGTGTACAATTATATGTTCTATCTAATCTCCATATCAGCACATGTGCTGCGATGGTTACAACAATAGACTCTTTGTACGCATCAAAAGAACCAAAGATCTACTTATTGCTTCTTTTTTTTCCTTTTGTCTACGACTCAAACAAGATTTTTGAGCTCATAACATGACATTAACAATCAAGCTCGAGCTCGCAAATGAGCTTGATCATATTCATAGCCGTTCTCAAAGTTTCCATGAGACAAGCATAAATATATGATACGTCACAAGTATTAGCTCATGTTTATTTACTTTTCGCAACTCTGATTCTTAAGATTTGTTAGCTTGAATCAATGATTGTGTATCTCAACAAGAACTACTATGCGAGCAATGCAGATGCTATACAAATAAAGCAAATGCAACCAAAATATTGCTTAGATGATTTTAGTCGTGATTAATCTTTTTCATTTTAACCAAAATACCAAATAGGTCATAAGTTCCTGAGATAATTTTCATCATCAAGTCTGCAAATCCTGCAATCGATCTGTTATTAGATTGTACACTATCCCCAAGTTACCATCGGAGAATGACATAAATAGTTATTGCGAAACAGTTATAAACACGTATGTTTCTTCTAACCCCAATACACAAAGCCGAAAAAAAAGAAAAAAAACGAAGCTAACTTTACACCCAATCACATATATTAGCAACCAAAGTTTATTTATATTGTAATAATGTCAAGAGCAACACTTAAAAATAAAAATACAATGTGAATATTCTACTCGATTTTTTTTTATTATTATTACAAAATCAAGTCTACATAATTACATTCATATTTTCATGTTAATCAGCTGTTGATGATGATAATCAAAATTTATGTATCTAAGATAATAAAAACTATGCGTTGGGTGTTTTAGAAAAAAACATTTTTCACTTTTTCGTGTGCTATGTATGATGAAGGCTAAACACCGCAGGTGTCTACGCATGATAAACCTTTATTTGAAACAAATATATTAATTAAATTCATCTCAAGAAAATTTGTGATATTTATGCTAAATAAAGACAAAGTACGTCAATTTCTAATCTCTAAACATATAAACAATTAAATATCGCAGAAGATGCCTACAATATGCTAAAATTCCACTCTGGTACTCCACATAGATGTGACATGTTAAAATTGAATAATGAATCAGATGGAAATGGTTTCTCAAATCATTGACTACCCTATTTTGTCTTGTGATGGCTAATAATAACAAATATATTGTCGAGCTAGCAGATAATACAAGGGACAAAAGCCTGTGGTTGTTTCCGGAAAGGGGCGGGTTGTATGGTAGTAATGTTGGGTTGTTTTGTTTACCGCATTTGAAACGTTAATTTTCAAATCAGTGGTTGAGATTAAATATATAGATTCTTAAAAAAAAAATTAAATGATTTTTTTTTTAAATTTTAATTGTTGATTTGAAATGTACTAAACATAAACTATCCAGCACATCTGTTAGCCAGCTCCGTCCGTTATTTTCTTTTAAGGCAAAACACGATGACTAAAAATACCAAACGAAATATTTGAAAAGAGAAGAGGTCACGAGATTCGTAACATTAGCATAATGTACATATAGAAAATTATACATAAAAACTATACAAATATCTAAGTGGTTACATATTGTGTACTAATATTTTCTTAAAAACAAGATTAGTACATGTTTTTTAACCACATTAACGTTTGGACAATTTCGATGTATGATTGTCCATATGCGAATTAATAAATTATGAATCCTTTGCCAAATAGTGCACTAATAAACTTGGAACCAACAGCACCATAACAATAAATTAGTTAGGTTTTTGCGCATATTTTAATACCAACGAAATGTTACTTTCGTCCACATATACTTGGAATAATTTCTAAGTTGAGATGTCAAAAATAATTTTATATTTTTATTTAAGAATATACAATCATTACAAAATAAAATAAATTTCTATTATTGCCTCTTCTTAATTTTTAAAAGTAAAATCAAGCCAAGTATTAATATGGGCAAAATTTGCTATTTATATTCTATTCAAAATTTAAATTTAAAATTATCTAAAATTGTATGTTAAATCAAACACTCCAATTATATAAAATACTAAATGATTCCATTTTCCAGGGAACCAAATCAAATGGGTAGGATAATATCTGATTCTATACATCAAAACATTGTAAAATACATAAAAAAAAACTAACTTCATACGCACAACAATTAATTTTTATATGGAGTAATTTTAAGACTTTATTGTATTGTCTAATGTGATCTATGATCACAAAAATTACTAAAATGTAGAGACATTTCCCGACTGTTTCCATTTCTTCAGTCTCCCAACACCATGTGAAAACGAAATTCGGATGCTTGTATTATATTGAATAATATTTTTCAAAATAATGGAAAAAAAAACCATGATTTTCAAAATTAATTGCCGTACACTGTACAATATATAAATATTTAAAGTTAATATACCAATACCAATAACGTGCTGTTGCATTTAGATTCTTAATTGACCAAGTATTATCCAACGTGTCAATATATTCCCATTTTAACAATTTGTAATTACCCCGTCCTTAAGTTCATATTTTTTTTTTTATCTCTTAATGCCCAGTCTTTAAGTTACTTGTACATATACTAATGATTTTACAGCTCATCCTAATTGTCTAGCATTAATCAATAGATTTTGACAGATGAAATTATATGATTGGCATTAATTAGCTTGGAAAAGAATAGGCCGATTGACATTAATAAGCTTCAGCTTTTTTATTTTTTTTATATTTTATTTTCCAAAAAAAAATTAATTAGCTTGGAAAAGAATTGCTTTGATAATCTAATGTTAGTGGGCAATTATAAACAGATAGGCCGATTTGTTATTCACACGGCTTAAGAAAGCTTAATTATTGTTTAAAAAATAAATTTAATCAATTCTTTTCCTAATAATCAATTCTAATCCTGATAAATTTAATCAAAATGGACATTACCATGGTCAGGTAACTAAATTGTTTTTGGAACAAAAAAATATCGCCAACTCCCCATCCATTGTTAATTTGCATTTTATCGCAAACCATTTATTTTGTTAAGGTTGCTACGGATTATATTATCAAGATATTACGAATCGCATTTTCTGCATAACTCAAGTATCGCTACGTTTTCAATGACTTAGTAAAAAAAAATGCATTAACAAGACATTTGGAAGTTAAAGATGAATTTTCCGCAAGGTTAAGAACATAAACCAAATTACTTATTGACTAACAAAAGTTTTAAATTAATTCATTAGAGGTGAGATCTTAGTCTAAACATAGTCACTCTATCCTTGACCATGTCAGGTACAAATATTCCATAGAATCATTAGCCATTTACATAACCCAGATAGGTAAAATAAAGTATACATCACAACTTAATTTCAATTTCCCATTTGGAAATTCTGAAAAAATATAGTTTCTAAAATTTATTTGTGTTATCAAAAAAACCAAATCGAGAGCATGACATTCATATAGGTAATGGACGATAATAGAGACGAGGACCAAAATGGTTCCTCCGCCCGCTCGATTATTTTAAACAATAATTAGTTTTGAAAAGTAGTAATCAAAACCCCACCACTAGTACAAATAAAACATTAGTTAGAAGCAATTAAAAAAAAACAAATTCAATAAACAAGTTTAGATCATCTCTAACCAAATTATCAAGCATTATCTCAAGTCAAACACAAGTTTTAGTAGTTTCTTTGCCTTTTGGAGACCTCTTCCTTTGATTCTCTTTTGTCACCAAGTGAAAATTTCATCTGTTTCTCAAACCACTGAATCAAGAAACATAAATTTCGAGTCAACAAAACGGCTTTGGTTTTGATATGAAAGCATATAGGAACTGAAAAGGATCTTCTCAGTTCGGAAACACATGAGATATAATGGTACCTTGATCATATGATATACAAAGATAGTTGTTTATATATATGAGTCGACGAGTGAGGTCTGATTATGAGTTCGACAGCTTAATGGAGCGACTTGTGCTCAGGATAATTCGATGATGGATGTATCAAAAGAGAGGAATATGATACTGTTTAAGGGTTTCATCTTCTGCTTTTTCGTCTATTTTCAATCAACCTGCGCACAAGAAGGTTAGCATGTCGCATATTCATGTAGAAAATCGTCATTTTTTATATTAACAATTTGTCACAATACTAAACAGTGGAAACATATCTCAGAATTCGGATTGATCAACAACCTTACATACAGACGTCGCATAGATTCGAAAACAAAATCATATAGTCGTGCCTGAGTCCTAAGGTCCGATCATCGATCAGACTGTTACTATATTTAAATTCTAAAGGGGGTACTTTCCAATTACTGAGTATATAAAATATAATTCAAAAAAAGTATAGATTGTGAATGTAAAGGTACAATTAGCTAGATCAATACGAAGATTATAATGTAAGAGGGAAAACCTTTTTCGCAGGTGTGAGAATTGACTCGGGTTAAATAATTGGTCATAATTTTTGTGCAGGTTTCGTGAGTATACAGTGTTGCGCTGATACAAAATATACAGATCCATATACCAATATAACCTATACAGCAGATAATGATTGGTACCCCAGCGGATCAACTTGCCAGAACATACCCAGTGAGGTGAAGAGCAATACACAATACGAGAAAGCTCTGTTTTTTAGTTCGGTCAATGGAAATAAATGGTGCTACAACTTGACAACGTCGAAAAATCAAGATTACCTGATAAGGGGAACATTTCCATGCCAAGATCAAGAAGGGTCGTCCGAAGGCTCGTTCTCTTTCGACGTTTTCATAGGGGTTACGCAGATAGGCACAGTTAACTCATCAAACGATACAATTGTGGAAGGAATTTTTACAGCTACTGGCGATTATATAAATTTCTGCTTAGAGAAATATTATGGAGATTCTTACATATCAAGGCTTGAGCTGAGGCCTTTGAGTGACTCGGTTTATCTAAATGGCGAGACCTCCAATGTTCTGAAACTGATCCAACGGGTTGATGCTGGGAGTAATGGGTCTCATATCAGGTATGCCGTATTTGTATTTAATCATGAAATAACAGACGTTACGGTTTACCAATCATTTATAAAGAACGTAGAGAATGCCAAACAAACACCATCGAGAGAAAAACACAGAGAACGGTAATTTGGTGTGTGGATTTGGAATTTGAAAATATTATCAAAATACGATAGCACTCGTAATCATTTCATATAAATATATACCTATTCCGATACTACAACTATCCAAAAACCCAAAATTCATTTAATTCAAATGAAAAGAAATTAACCCAAACCTAGTGTTTCCTGGTCGAAACTAGAATCAGCAGCTACCTAGTTAGGATTGATTTTCCAAACATTAATATGATTATCCAACAAAAAATATGGACAACATTGTCAGGGGCGGAGTCAGAAATTTAATAAAGTGGGGGCACAATGCAGTAAATTATGTAGAATTTTTGTGTAGGGGACATAATTCATTGTATAATTATTTATTTTTCTTTAAGTACGTCAATTAAAGAAATCAAGCATAAATTATATATTAATATATTATCTCTATTAGAATCTTCTTCTAATGCAAAATCTTCTATGAGATTATAAAATACACAATCATAGATGTACGCATTAAGCAAAATTTAGACAAAAACAAATCATAGCCAAAATATATACAAGATTTAAACCTTGGTTTCTTAGGTTGCAGCCTAAAATTCCAACCATCTGAACTCAAGAGTACCTTGCTATTTAAGGTGCACTATATATTACATATATATAATATATTGCCTAAAAATTAAAAAAAATAAAAAAAAAAGCAACATAAAATGCAAAGATCGATTACAAGAATCGAACCAGGATCGATTCAATAACAGTTAATCAGTCTTAACCATCTAGGCTGGAAAACCAATTTCGCATAAAATTGCGACAGTAAAATTTAATTTCAACAAAACAAGGGGGTCCTTCTTGCCCAAGTGTAGCTCCGCCCCTATGTTATTGCATCTTTATAAATGCAAATTCTGTATGAATCTATACATGCATATACATATGGGACGAATTTGCAATATCAGGTTTCCATATGACACGTATGATCGAATCTGGAGTAAGGAAAAGGACTTGAACCCGAATCAAGCAGCTGATAGGATTTTTTCGCCCAGTGCCAATACAACTAGTGCAGTGTCTGCAGACACAACAGCACCTCCTATTCAAGTGCTACAAACAGCACTAACACACCCCGATCGATTGGAGTTTCTTCACCCTGACCTTGACACCGAGAACTACGATTATGGTCTTAATCTATACTTTCTCGAACTCAATGACACTGTTCAACCTGGGCAAAGAGTTTTCGACGTGTACATAAGCAATGAAAAGGGCCAGGAGATTGATATATTGACAGGTGGATCAAGGTATAAAGCGGTATCTATGAACTTCACGGCAAATGGGCCTCTTAATCTCACTTTGGTCAAGGCATCAAATGGATCACAGTATGGACCTATTATCAATGCTTACGAGATCTTACAGGTGCGGAGATGGGTCGAAGGGACTGCCCAAGAAGATGGTACATCTCCGTATAAATCATCCATACCTACAATAATGTTTTACTTCTTTACTTTTTTGACGCAAACAGATGCATCTCTCTGTCTCCAGTGGATGTGATTGTGAAAGTTCGGAACGAGCTACTGAAGAATAACCAGGACAACAAGGTCTTCGAAACATGGTCTGGAGACCCGTGTCTTCCTCTATCCTGGCACGGGGTTTCCTGTGAGACCACCAATAATTCCCTAGTGATCTCTAAATTGTAAGCTGCAATTCTTCTTTCTAAACCTTGCTCAGATGGGCTATTACGGTCTTTCGAACTTGATGTTTGCTCCACTTCAACAATGTGTCCATTGTATACCGATTACCTAAGCTTTTGCTTTTTCTGATTCTAACTATTTTCCTAAATTATCAAAAACTTTTGCAGGAACCTTTCTGCCTCTAAAATCAAAGGTCCACTACCTCCCAGTATCACCGAGCTAACTCATCTAAAGGAATTGTACGATTCTCAACCAATGCAATTTTCATGCTATATCTCGAAACTTCACTATGTGTGCCAACTAATTGCTTGTGATATGCAGGAACGTGAGCTATAACGACTTTACCGGCACCATTCCAGAATTCGAAGATTCATCCCAGTTGACATTGGTGTAATCAGTCTCCCTAACTGTATTTTATGCAATTCAGAAGTATTTATGTTATTTTAGACTTCTAAATTTAATTTGTAAACTCTCACTCTGAACCTTTTTCCATTGAAGATGAGAATATATTTCATCTTTCCCTATTTAGAGATGCATAAGATGATTACAAATTAAGGAGCAAAAAACAAACACAGCAAATAATTGACCCTCAGGCAAGCATGAACTCGAATCTATAGACTATCGCCGGTATCACTGATGTGTCAGGTCAAAATTTAGTCTCTAATATCTGCATAATCCACGTATACCCGCATCCACAATGCTCTTGACAGATAATTTCCGAAAGCATATGGCGTTAACACTTCATGTTTTTATTTTCTTATATTCATCCTATTTCTACCATCATCATTAAATTCATGAATCAAATGTTGGTGATAAAGTTTATCTTCATTTGTGGGCATATCTCAGGGATTTGAGCCACAATGATCTAACAGGGAACATTCCAAATTCTCTAATGTCAAATACAAATTTGAAAACAATGTAAGTTATTCAATTTTTTGCGTTAAATCATTGCACAGAAAATATACAGAATGCTTGTCTAAAAAAATTCACTGCATCAGAAAAGAAGAAAAATGCTTTTCCTTTACTGCAACAAATCGTTATTTTATGTTTCTCCTGCAGGGATTATGGGTGCAATCCGCAGTTCAATAAGGAGCCTATTGCCAGCCTCAACAGTTCTCGACTTACAACAGAGTATGAAAATTATTATTTTCACGATATCGTAGCCATATAAGTTACACCATTTGGAATATCAAGATAATGATAGATTACCATATTCTTTCCCAATTTCTGTATTTCAGCAATGGAGAATGTGATAGTCGACGGTCCTCCCATCATGTACAGCATATAGTCGTAGGCGTTGTCTCGGGTGCATCAATCTTGGTTATTATTGCAGTTGCAGTCTACTTTGGTTGCTTTCTCAAAAGGAAATCTACAGCAGAGGAAAATTTCAAGATCAAAATACTTTCATTGCCAAAAAGTGAGTTCAAAAGTCTCTTTTTCTTCAAAGATCCGCAACTTGCATTTATATTATACATACAACAACATGCACTAAGGATTACACAACACAATATTTTTATCTCATCGTGGATAGAAAATCTGAAGGCTATAACTTCCGTCTAGGCAGTAAGGCTTGAACAGAATTTTTCTAGTACGCTTTCAGCCAGCATCATTACATGCCTCATCCGCAACAAAAGATTATATATAAGTCTATGTACATTATGTTAAATCAAGGTTTTAATTATCAGCCGTTACCATTACATAACGTCGTTACGTAACGGTTTTGGGAGTCGCCGAAACCGTTACGGACCATTACTGAGGCGAGAATGAAATTCACAGCCGTAACGGCTGTTGCGGTACCATGTCGACCGTTATGACCGTTACGCCCTTTAAAAAAATCAAATAAAATTAAAAAAATAAACAATGATATTTAAGAATTTAGACACAGAAAATTTATCATAACAATACGAAAATGATTCATCAAATAATTCATAAAAGGCCAAAAAGAAGAAATTGGTCAAAAAATGAGTAATTCTAAGAGTAGAATTGAGTAATCCAATGCTAAAGCTAAATTACTGCAAAAATATTAAGAAATGTATATTTAAAACATTAAAGTATTAAGAAATACATTTTTTTTAAATAACTAAAAAATTTAACATGAAAATTTAACATGAAAGTCATAAGAAGTATATGAAACTATTAAAAATATAATTATATGATATAAATAGTTTGTGATTTTGAAGTTTAGTTGAGTCGAGCGAAATTGAAAAACATTCGCAGTTCCGTCTTCTGCAGCTATTGCGGTACGGCCATGACATTCCGAAATCGTTATACCGCCACAATTATCTTTACAACGGGTGCCCCCATTATTTAAAACATTGCTTAGACTACTGGAGATTGATCTCTCATAATCAATATTCTATTCCCAGTGTAAATTTTCCTTTCACCGAACGATGGAGAGATATATTGAGGGTGTGTATGAAATCATCAGGACAGGTAAAAGCTAACAAAAAATTTTTTTAAAAATTAAACCACTGTAAGGCAGCTATATTTTGGTCTAGTTCTTGGCGAAGAAATAGTTTCTTCCCCAATTTTCCGCTTAGTATTCTTCGATTTTAATCTCTGAAATATTTCTTCTTCTTCCAGAATCTCTAATTTTTCTAACACTTCTAGATTTTCTAGATTCTCCAGATTTTGATCATTCTGATTTTTGGTCTTCATAATATGGGGTTTAAGCTTATTCACATCGGATAATGTAACTGGCTTGAGAAAAAAATCCTCTGCACCTTCTTCTAAGCATCTGTGCAAATATATCAAGCGAAATACCAAGTTATTAATTATTTCAATGGGAAGGAAAATCAATTAGTAAATTTTTTTACAATAATTGAAAACTATTTTATAAAAAAATATTTTCAGAATTCACCTGTTTATTCTTGAAGGTACATTCTCAGATGACATAATCACCACTGGTATATTTCTCAGAGAGGAAGATTTCTGCAAAAGGAAAATAGAGTACAATTAATTATTAAGTTCCAGTGTCTAAAACTAAATTGAAACAATCCACTCGCAAATCATTGTCCATATACCTATAAAATGTTTTTTATTTTTTCTTAACTGAAATATTTATTATCTAAAATTATGAAAAATAAAGGAATATCAAGAAGAATTTACCTTAATTTTCTTGAGCAGATCATAACCAGTCATTCCAGGCATACAATAATCTGTTATAATCAAATTTATTCCAACTTCCTGCAGACACATGAATTAGTATATACATTTTGAAAGCCCGAAATAAAATTTTTTGAATTGTAAAGATATTTTAAAATCCCAACCCCCCAATACAATTGCACCTTTAATGTTAGCCAATATTAAGGGATTGTTTTGGTACATATTTAAACTCATTTTTTTCAATTTTGTTTTACTTAATTTCAGATTGCATTTGGTTATAAGTTAGTAAGCTCAATCTTTTTATTGCTTTAGCCAAGTCTTTATGTGTTGATCGTCTATTCATTTCTCGCAAGTATGATTGTGATTTAGATCCCAAAGGAACGAGTTATTGTGTTTTGAGCTTCGCCTTAACTCAGGGTTTACCCCTAGTATTTGCTTTTGTTTTTACTGGTCTTTTAACAATATTTCTTAAGTTTAAAATAAAACTAGTCTTTTTGGGTTAAAAGATATGAAAAATTATATAATACTGACCTGATGATTGGTTGGAGAAACAGGAGGTTGATCATCTTCAAACAAACCCAAAAATTCTAAAGCTTTACTCCCGGAATCAACAGTAGTAACTGCCATGAAAATAAATCAAGGTACCCATAAGATAAGGGTCAAAATACCAATAAAAAAATAGTGAAAATAAAATATCCAACACAAGAATTTAAAAGAAAAAATTATTTCCGTAGAAAAATTACATAATCTGGAGAAAGTATCCCGAAAGTGAACCATGAATGCTGTTAAAATTCATTCGACAATTCAAACTTTTCGGGGAAACTATCTCCAGAGGCATAAACATATTATTTTTGTTTGAACAAGTACCATGGTATGATGATGCTTTTAGGAGCCTCTCAATGAGTTTCCTGTCTATGATGCTATCATCAACAGCTAATACATGAAAATTGGATTGTGTTTCCATCCCCATTTCCAAAATTCCAGATCCAAGAGGAAGATATTAAAATTTATTTGCCTTTGCCTTTCTCTGTCGATATATCTCTCTCTATTTTTCCTTTTTCCTTTTTCGAGTAATTTGTTTTGTTTAAGTTCGGAGTGGAGTGGCAAGTATTTTAAATAAGACCCACAAAAATCTACAACCCACTAAGCAAGATCCGACCGGATTTGTCCCAAGATCTTTCAAAGTTTTCCAAGATAAATATGACTCTCACCGTCTTAAAAAAATTGTCATATATTGAAATTTCAACTTTTTAGCAACGTCATTATTAATTAAGTTTTAAAATAATAATTTTTTTAAAGATTCCAAATTTACCCTTTGCATACAGTAAAGAATATTGAACTGGTATATGGTAAGAAGTATTAAATCTAAAAAAAAACATTAAATGTGAATGAACAATTTAGTAAATTTATATTAATTATTTTTTATATGTGGACATAATTTTGGGACATACCAAAATGAAAATATGAATAATTTTTTGGGCATGGAGGGATTACTCATTAAGAAAGTTTTAATTAACGGTGACGGCTACTGTAAAAGTAACGGTATCAATATAAGAATTTGTGGAAAGTGGAATTATAAATTTTTTTTAGGTTTATCCTATCCATCTAAACTTCAATGTCATATATTATTTATACTATAGAATTATATTCTTAATAGTTTCGTGTACTTTTAAAACTTTCATGTTAAAATTTCATAAAAGTGTAAAAAAAAATATGTATTTTTTAAAACATTAATACTTTTTTAATTGAATTTTTTCACATATTGGAGTTATTAAAAATAAAAAATCTTACTTCATACAATATAATTTTATTTAAAATAGATAACAATTATTTACTTTAAAGAAATAAAATAATATTAAATACACATTTTAGATCTTTTAAATCTACATCCAAAAAGAAATGGCATGGAATGTCATAACTTTCTAATTGATTCTCACTATTAGTATCTTGTCATGCAGTAGAATTATTTGATGAATTATTCTCACATTATTATGATAAATTTGTTTATATGTCTAATTTTCAGTGGAATATTATTATTACTTTTTTATTTATTTGAGGTTTTCTAACATTCGTAACGGTTGATATGGTGTTGTAATGATCGATATAACGGATGTAACGGCTGTCACAGTTTCAAATTTTATTATCGCCGTTATAATGATATGTAACAGTATTGAAGGCTGTTGAATCTATTACGTAATGGAGTTATGTAATTGCATTATATAACGATAACGACCGATATTTAATACAATGCTCATTAACAAGGCATCTTTTATATATACATATATATATATATGTATGCATATACATACTAAGAGCAATAAAGAGACATTGAGTCCTTCCAAAAAAAAAAATAATAATAATAAAAAATAAAGAGACATTGAGAATCAATTGATAATGAACACAAATCTAAGGGACAACAACGTTTGGAATCTCACAGAGATTTTTTGGTTGACTTTAATGTGAAGAGATAACTGAATATTAACAGTAGGAAAAAGTTCATTGAATACTAATATGATAGTAAGTCAATAATAAAACATATACTTATATAGTGAACAATATGAAGGATTTATCACTTTATTAGAAACTTTTAATTAATGTTTGCATATAGATTGACTCACTGTAAAATTATGTGGTTTCTAGAAAATAATGATGCAATAGTTGTAGACATACGGCTATAATTTTGAAACATTTTTCAATAAAATATTTTTATTAAGATTAGCTACATAGTTAAATTAGTTTCTTGTTTCTTATGGCCGTATTATCCAACTTACGAAATAAAATAAAATTATGAATTGGAAATTTGGGGTCACCAGTGCCAGCCAATGTCCTTCAATTGGTGTAAAGCTCCTCATAGTTAAATTTGTTTCCAAAAAGAGCAACCTACAGTATTTTTATACATTTAGAAAGTTAAGGACAATACTGAAAACATATATAACTTTTGTCGGCTAAAATAGCAAATTAAGAGGAGTGAATGAGTTTTCAATAAAAGTACTATTTAAAAATAGACCTTTCAAGTTTTTATTTTTTAAAACTTTTGCAATTATATCTAGCAATAATGTATGTGCAGAATATATGATACACAAAAAATTTATATTAATTCGGGATAATGATTGATGCAATCCCCTAAGTCCAATCGTCTCTAAGACTCTCTTAGGTGTCATTATAACTTAATCATCAAAGTTACAAGCCAATTGGTTCTATAGATCCCAAATCAAAACCGTTTTCCAATAGCTTGAGCCACCGGTATCTTACGGGTCTTACACGGAACTGTTTCTACCTACGAGTTTATAACCTACTCCTATATAAGATTGACAGAGAACCTTACAATGATTGAATTTGAATCAGAAATAACAACTCTTAGTCTTTTCTATCTTCACAATACAAATATTACAATGAAAGCACTCGATGATATGAATATAACACAAAAAGACTATGAACGTGGAAGTTGTTTGGAGCAAGCCTTTGTTGATGAAGGTTGATGATGAGAACACTATTGGAAATAAATATAAGCACTCTTAGAAATGTGCTGATTGATTTGAGTGAAGAGGAGCCTAGGAATTTTGGAATATGGTTGTTAATAATTGATTCACTTTAATATTTGGTTGATTTTAAAATTCAAACGCACTATACCATAGTTGCCCTCAACTCGCCAGACTTAACTGGCTTTTTAGCTAGTTCTAACTGCTTCCCTGGTCAGATTTGTAACTTTTGTCATACCATCGACTGGCCGGTTCTAAGTGTTATCCCAACCAACCTTCATATAAGGGTTTCAGCAAAATCTATGTTGGTCAAATGGTACTATTCACTAACCGAACCTATAGGTTGTTGTGATAATAAAATATTATTATTCATCAAAGAGTTTTACAACCTTAACAACTCTATATATAGACAAATTATGTATCATAAATAACACCATTAACCTTTTTCCTTTACACTAATATAATAACATACCCCTTTCAAGTGGAAGGGGCGGGCGCTCGGCAACACGAAACTTGCCACAAGGAAGACCAAAATGAGTTGAGGAGAGAGGCTTAGTGAGACAGTCAACAAGCTAATCTTTGGAGGAAATAATGCAAACTTGAATATACAGCCTAGCAACCCGTTTGCAAGCAAAGTGAAAATTAACATTAATATACTTCGATCGCAAGTGAAACATAGGATTAGTTGTCAAATATGTAACCCCCAATATTATCACACCAAATAGTCGGAGCAAACAAAAGAAAAATACTTGAATCATGAAAGAGGTACACAATCCATGAAAGTTTAGCAGTAACAACAACCATCGCATGATACCCGTCCTCGGTACTAGAATGAGCAATAGTAGCATGCTTTCGAGAAGTTCAACAAACCAAATTTAGCCCAATAAAAACAAAAAATCTAGTGGTAGATCACCAATCAATTGTATCACCAGCACAAGTGACATACTAAAGGCATAAATGGCACGAGAAATAGAGTGCTGGAGAAAAAGACCATGTTGAATAGTGCCCTTCAAGTAAAGAAGCTTCACAAGCTCTCAATGAGAACAAAAGTGATGATGCATAAACTGAAGGAGGCCATTAACCACAAAAGAGATATCAAAACGAGTAAATGATAAGTAATTCAGTGTACCAACCACCCTACAATATAGAGTAGCATCATCAAATAGAATATCAATACTGATAGATATCCCAAAAGATGGTAGAACAGTCATAGTAATCAACTTCGCATGAATTATACCAATCCGAACTAGCAAAGCATAAATGTAATGCTCCTATGTAAGATACAAACCATCAATGGTATATCTAGCCTCAACACCAAGAAAATAATACAGATGACCCAACAACTTAACATCAAAGTTAGCACCCAATGTCCAAATAACCAATGAGAAAAGATCAATGGATAAATCTGTATAATAATATTATCTACATAGACAAGTAGATAAATACAAGAGGAACCACATCGACGGACAAAGAGAGACATATCAGCCTATGAGTTGGCAAAACCAAGGGCCTGAAACTTACTACTAAGGTAAGAATACCAAGCACAATAGGCCTATTTGAGCTCGTATAATGCTTTTCAAAGTTGACAAACATGATTTGGGAAGGCAGGATGCACATAACTCGATGGCTACTGTTTATAAACATCCTCAGACAAAAATCCCTGAAGAAATGCATTAGAAACATTTATTGAATAAGCTAATCTAAAGAAACAAATAAAGATAAAACTAGACATAAAATGATATGCTTAGTGACATGACTGAACATCTCATCATAATTAATACCCTCCTACTAATAAAAACCCTATTGATCGATCCGCCTTATGTTTCAAGGGGGAAACTTACTTACACCCCACAATATTGGGTGGCAGAGGAACGGGAACAAGATCGTAAATGACAATTCACATAAGCACATCAACTCAAAGTTCATGGCCTGGCACCACTCTGGTAAATACCTCAAAATGATCTCTATGCTTTGAGGAGTAAGAATCTACCATTGGATTTCAGATTTGATCTTAGGAATTAAATGGATTAAGCTTCTAAAGGTTGGAATTTTTATGGCTCTCTCTTTCCCTTATCTCCATTGACTTTTACTAGGTAAATAATAACACACCCACTATCTAAAAGTCTGTTTTAATGCCACTGCTTTTATCCTGACCTTGTTGTTTGAATGACATTATATACTGTTCGAATGGTACTACCATTTGAGAGGTAGAAGAGAACAATTCGAATGGCAGTTGCTGACTGCCAAACCCAAATTTCAGTCTTTATCCTTCAACTTCAAATTTCATTTTACTCATATCAATCACTTGAAATACATATACTAAGGTTATTATAAAGTACTTCTTTATACGTAAAGTAACGTCCCGAAAATTCAGAGAGAATTTTTTGCATTTTAATAATATTATATAGTATAATATATTATTATTATTATTATATATTACATTTTGTGATAGTACTATTTACCACTACGACTACGAGATTCAATCTATCCTGTCAGGTTGCAGGGGTCAAGGGGAAGCCGTCTCTTATGGGATACGGGGCAACACCCAGATATAAATTTTTATTGGTTGGTTGTTAGTGGGAAAATGTTGTTCTGGCCAGAGGTGTACCGATATACTAGTAGGGTGTATCATTACACCAGATTAATGACAAAAGGGATTTTGGTCCACGGCACACTGGAAGCCGTCACACCAAAGAAGTGTACCATTACACGAGGTTAATGAGAAGAGATAATGAGATTCAGAGCATACTAGAAGCCGTCACACCAAAGTGGTATAACAATACTCAGTGGTGTGCTAGTACACCAAATTGGTATACCATTACACCAAGTTAATGAGAAGAAATAGTGAGATCCAGGGCACACTAGAAGTTGGCACACCAAGTGGAGTAATGGTACTCAGTGGTATACCGATACACCAGATTGGTGTACCGTTACACCCAATTTATATGAAGAACATCAGAGGGCTTACTTGGAGCCGGCACAATAAATGGTATACCGGTACACCCAGTCAGCGGGAACAAATATCGTGGATCCCAGTGTAATATGACTTTATAATACTCTCTCTCTTCCTATTACCCCATTTTTCTGGAAAAGAGAGAGAAAGAAAAAAGGGAGAAGTGATAGAAGCTTGGATTTGATCTAGTTTCCGAAGGCGGATAAAAAATCTAATCATAGATCCTTGATCCTAGGAATATAGAGATCATATATATGTAAGTTTTTCTTTCGTTCCTTTTGTTAGATTTTCTCTTGATTTCTGTACACCTTTCGTACGTAAATTTTTCTTTAAGATTCTTCTTTCTTATAGAAAATGGATCATTTTTATGTCTCGAAATTTGATGATTTGATTATGTTTGCTAAATCAAATCGTGGGAAGAAGAAGAGGAGAATTTAGGACTTTTGTTTAGGAAGCCTTGAGAGGGCTTTTATCATCTTTTTAGGTACGGTAGACAATAAGATTTAACTTAAACTTGAGAATATGTTGTATGTGTTCATGTATGATACTGTAGAAGAAAAGAGAATTGACACAATCCCTTTTGTAGGATGAACTCTAACTTGAATTATAAACTTGTAGGAAACCGTAGAAGAACGTGAATAGACACATTCATGAGGATGACAATTTTTGGAGTAGTTGTTAGTAATAGAACTAACATGATTTATTTAATTTGCATGGTTAAATTCACATGTTGCTCGTATTGCAGTTTATCATTTATATATGATTCTCGTAGTTCATTGTTAGCATGGTATTCATTATACAAAGATTATGCATAACATGTATGGTAATGTAAAATGTATGAGTAAAAGGTCATGGCATTTACATTGATGGTAGAGTATGACATTGATATGGCAGTGTATCACTTTAATAAATCAAGAAACAATAAGGCCTACAATCTTAATGTAAAAGATGAAAAACTTACAAGAGGGATTATCCATTTATTCTACGCATTGTCAGATGAGAGTAAATGAAGGCTTTGATTCCGTTGCATTGACAGGCACAATACTTAGCGGCGGTCGTTACCGATTTTATGAAGGAGAAGTAGATACATATACGAAACAATGTCGAAGTGGCAGACATGTAGTATTAGTGTAGTTTCATATGGAAGATAAATGCATTGCATACATGAGTAGTTTATACAAGCATTACATTAATTATATTTTGGTTAGACTTATTCATATTCATGATCATATATTGCTTAGATTCATGTTTACATTTTTGCAGGTTGTCTAACCTTTACTTTTTCCAAATTTTCTTCTCTTATATCATGTATTGTAGGCTCGAAGGTGAGTAACGAGCATTACAGATGATGTGATGTAGCATTTCATGTATATATCTTTTGGCATTACAATGACAGGTGAAAAGAAGACGAAGATGGCATTTTGATTATCACCTTTCATTTTGTTGTAGCTTTTTGACTATGTAGAACATGGAAAAGATGCATACTCTGATTACTTTTGGCAGTTTTAGAAGTTGTAGAAGCTGTACAAGAAGTGAAAGTTTAGATATATTCTTATCATTTATGAGATCGAGAACATATGTATACCTTCCGATTATCATTTTTTTTGTCAAGCAATTAACTTGTGGTATTGTATCTGTAAACAGGCAGGTTTACGTTATTGTATATATATATTTTCCGGCGTTGGCATTGGCCTTCTTTCATCTGTTCTAAATTAGCTTACTTTTATTGTATTGATGAAAAATATTATAGACTATGAGTAGTATCATCCTGCAGAAGCGATTAGATGCGTTGATGAGATAGCGGTAGAAAATGTGTATCCAATTTTATTTTTTTGGCTTAATAAATTTATTCTTCCTTTTTATCTTCAAAAAAGGAAATATAAATCTCGCGTCCCCGGGTTTCTTGGGATTCAGGGAGCGACACATGCTATCTATTGTAAGGTCACGACGTCTCGTTTTAACTCGATAACAATACTAAAACTTCAAACTCATGCTACATTTTATACTAATGTAACACGTCTTCTTACTTCAATACTTCTACAATCATACTACAACTTCATACTTCCTTCTATAACACTTCGTATACTTCTACAATAATGCAATAATAATATTATACACTTCGATAATATTATTATAAATGCAAAAAATTCACTTGAATTTCCGGATGTTACAGCAATAATCTTCTTCAAGTAGACACGTTAAGCTTCCATAGACCTAATAACCTTCTTGGCACTAGATAGATCATATGGCAACATGAGCATAGGATTGGAAAGAAAGGAAGCTGACAAGATTTCCCAAGCCTCGTGAGCAATATTAGTCTCAATAAGGTGAAACAAGAAATTCTTGGAGACAGAAGAGATGATGACGAAGAGAATAAGTTGGTTTTGTTGAACCCATGACAGGTAGGTAGGGTTTTCCTTGCGTATGTCAATATTACTAGACACAATATCAGCAGCAGCGGGGGACGATAAATATCTATTAGGGTTAACATGAGTGCCATCAATAAAACCGTAGAGGCTTTGGGCTCTCAAATATGGCACAAGTTAGGTTTTCCAAAGCAGGTAGTTATCTTTGGTGAATTTAAGGGTGACAACATGATGGAGCTTGATGATTGATAGTGTAGCAAAGATGATGGAATCACCGGTAGTAACAACAGTGTCGTTTGCGATAGCAACGGCTGGGTATCATTAGCTATAGGGGCAGTGGAGCAAGGTAGGGACAGCGAGTAAGGTATGTGACGGGTAGGGTAAGGTAGGAAAATTAGGTTTAGGATATAAAAAGAATTTAGCCTAAGGAGGATATTAATACCATATTGTGATAATAAAATATTATTATTCCTCAAAGTGTTTCACATCCTAAAAATCTCTATATATATAGAAATTATAAATAAATAATAACATCATTAACCCTTCTCCTTTACACTACCATCACTAACAAAGGCCTTCCATGCTGACCTATACGAATGTCTAGCTGAGATTTTGCCTTAACCAAATTTTAAATCATGCCTTGTGTTTTTCTCCCTAACCAGTTCTAAGTTTCTTCTTGGATGGTTCTGTATAATTCCTTGGTCTTTTCTTATATTTTAATATTGTGATTTGAGACTCGGTTTTTCTTGACTCTTTGAATTTTGTTTCTTTCATCATTAATCATTTTGATTGTTCTCTTCAATTTTTTTTTTATAAACTCATTTGGAATATTAGTCCACTATGACTTGATGTTGTTTACTTTCTTTCATATTGATTTGTTAACATGAAAATATATTTTTAATAAAACTTGGGGGCAATAAGCTTGGTTGTCTCTCGTATTAGTCATTTCATTTATGTATATAGCAAATTACTGTATAACTTGTCCATCCATAGTCTACGGTATTAAAATGGAGGCCATATGTGGAAATGAGAACCAGGAAGCGTGGCCTGGGCGGGAAGCAACTATATATAAGAAATCGAACAAATAATTGAAAATTCATAAACTACAACAAAAAATAATCTACCTTATAAAATGATTATAAATTTCAAAATAAAATACTTCTTATAATATTAAAATAGTATTAGCATTTTTTAACAAATAATTAAATACGATTTATTCTTTTTTGTGAGGTTCTTAATAGTAAGGAAATTTCTTGGAAGCAGCTTTTCTTACAAGTTTTAAAAGCAAAAAAAATTCATTGCAGAAACAATTTTCATGGAAATAATATCCCAAATCCAATCAAATTTTTTTGGGTAAATATATGTCTTACTTCATAAACAGTGATTATTCCCAAAGTTTAGCTTTTATTGCACAATTAATCATTTAGAAACTTTTTATTCTTTTAACATGTTCGGTTATACATTATTTTCTTGAATAATGGGTAACAATATAGTATAGTAATAAACAAAAGAATATTGTAGCTCTTGGCTGGCTGAAGAGGTGAGAGATTTGTCAAAATAAAAAAAAAATAAAAAAATAAAAAAATAATAAATAAAAGAATAAAAAGGGGGAAGGCCTACCAAATCCTCCCATCAGATACATATGACGTAAGCAATGGTGACTTTATTTCCTTTGCAAGAATCCATTGGCACTTGCCAAATCTTGGCTGGTTGAAAGATAGTGGAAATGTTATTTGATCCCTTGGCGAAATTGTCTCCCATTATCTCTCTTTATGTTCTCCATCATGTCCTATCGGCCTAAGCATTTATGGGTAAAATCAAAACAGGAATTTTTTGCTCCGATCAATGACATAACTCCCTTGTAAAGGTAGTTCATTTGCATTTAACTAAATTGCCCACCAAGTGTACGAGGAAATACATCAATGGTTGGGTGTCCTTAATAATGTTGTCTTTGGAGGAGTGGAGGTATTGATATCTTGCCAACATAATCATTAAATAGTACCAACTACTGTAATTTAATTGAAAAATAAAACTTCTATTTTCCAAATGGATATGGAACTTAATTAAAAAATGTGTATATATGGTGTAAAAGTGGAATGCCACTTAACACAAATAGCACAAAAGAAAAGTGCCACTTGCTGCGAATATGACTCGTATACTCTATTTTTATTGTATTATTAAAATATGATGATATGATATATGATTTCTGAAAAATGGGGCACATATATTTGTTTTTTTTTCTTTTCAATGTAAGTCTTTGAGATTATGAATAGTCAGAATGGAATATTGCGAGGAAACACACGGCTACCAAGTTTTTTTCCCAAAAAAAACTATGTTCGTGAATTTGTTTCCCTTGTAAGATCAAAACATCTACTCAATTAGAATATTAGTTTAATTTTAATTTATTAATCAATAAATAGGAGTGTTCGTGTGCCAGTTAACTCAAGTGCTACTTGTCATAAAATGGGAGAGACATTTGTCAGAACAATTATAGTGTCACTTGTCGTGATAACTAGTTTGTAGCCCATCAGATGCAGAAATTGCTTTTCAACTATTTTACTTGTGTATTTCTTTCTTAAGATGTTATTTTATTTACTTTTATACGATCTTAGTAGATCATTTAAACAATGCACATTTATCAGGAGATACTCACTTATCACAGTAGTAATGTAGAGTTTCAATTTATTCTATTTAGTGTATCGTACACAAATAATTGAAAATTTCCACAACTGTATATATCTTAGTTCATAATAAATGGTTTCATGAATTTTATTTATGTTCAATCTCTAAATTAAACAAATTTAGTATGATATTTGCATTAAACTCATAATTCCTATTTTCGGACTCACCGCACCTTATATTTTTGGTGCATGTTGGCATGATCAACTTTATATACACCCCTACCCACAAATCTTCAATCTTTTTTTTAGAAAATATTATTTGAGGTAAGATTATAATTTCATATATATGAAAATAAAAGAAAATAGTAATCATCTACTTAGATAAAAGTAGAAAATAATTACCTCCTTCATAACTCATACGAGGAGAATATGAAAATCTTTCTAAGATTGAGAAACCGTATATTTTGAAATTGAGAGGCCGAAATAAATTCTTTCCTTACTATGCTAAAGTGCATATGGGAAATAAAGAGAATCAGGAAAGACTACAAATAAATAATCTGGAAATTATTATATATATTTCTATAATTAAAAGTAAACAAAATCTAGAAATATTATATATCTTGTTATAATTAAAGATGGAGATATGTTGATTGGATGAAGAGACACTCATCACGATTAAAGCGATGATAGAGCACACGTGGCAAATATTGTTGGAAAATGTATGGTTTCCATGTGATTTTATGAGGATGAACTTATGAAAAGTACAAAATTTGAGTCATTTTTATGTAGAGTACACATAATAATTTTTACCTGTTCTTGGGTGGATTTTAAAGCTCGTAATGTGAGTTTTGAAACGGGATATTACATCATCAAAACCATAAAATAATGTGAAAGAAAATTGCCTTCAAGTGAGGCGTTCAAAGGGGATTAAAGTAGGATGTCTAAGTCTTGTAGGAATTATCCCACATCGACTAGACAAAGGCTTCTTATATTGTATATATACAATAACATGTGCTACTAGAGGTGTAATATAGTGTGACACATACACATATAGGTAAAAGCACCATATGCGTGCCCGTCCGTCCGTCTGGGCCGGGCAGGGGCCGGGGCTAGGTGTCTGGCTGTGTATGGCGCTTTAAAACGCATCGTTGTCCTTATTCGGTTCTAGGTTAGGGTCAAGGTCCAAGGTCCAGGCTCGGTTACGTGCGCATGTGTAGTTCGGGCCAAGTATTTTGATTAAATACTTTCAAAAATTACGAAAATACCCCCAAAATTTTAGAAGTTGTAAGAAAGTCCATATGCCCTTTGGATTCTCCGACTATCTTCAATTCCGTAACTTCCCCTCTACCTGAAGTTACAAGTCAGCCATTATGTCACACTAATGGGGATTTTATGGTTAAAGTAAGACCCCCTTGCATGGCTATTAAAAGGGATGTTGTTAAACTATTTTCATTATTAAAAAAAACACAGCACTTGTATTTTTGCATAAGTAGATCCTCCACTTTGCCCATGGCGGATTTCACTTCCCCATTACCAAACAACAACTTTATCTCGACAGGCTTTAATTCACCTACACCTAATTGGGTATAAACTGCATAAGATAATAAGTTCACACTAGCCCCAAGATCAAGTATAACATGATTAA
>MKEJ01008553.1:0-13878 GCA_001753735.1 Embelia ribes
GTGTAGTGGAAAGGAAAAATAGAACCCTAGAAGAAATGGCACAGACCATGCTTTGAGAAAATAATTTGCTAAAGCATTTTTGGGCCGAAAACGTAAATAATGCCTATTATGTTGAGAATAGGGCAATGACCCGACCCACTTTAAAGAAACTCCTTATGAGTTTTAAAATGATAGGAAACCTAACTTTGAACATTTTAGAGTATTCGGTTGCAAATGTTATGTCCTAAATAACGACAATGATAATTTTGGTAAATTCGACGCCAAGTCCGACGAAAATATATTTTTAGAATACTTTATGCATAATAAAATTTATCATTATTTTTAACAAACACACATTAATTAATTATAAAAGGGTCCATCCATATTAATTTCGAAGAATCTATTTTTTAATTCTAAATAATATTATTAACTCTTTGTCATAGGTGCTTTCTTTCTTTGGTCCAATTTCAAAGTCAGCATCAGTCGACTTTCATGGATACTTAAATAATTTTCTAAGGTAGTAACTTCTTAACGTGGAATCTTTTTGTTCTCACAAGTATCTAAAATATCTAAGTCCATTTGGGATAGATTTTATGAGTTATTTGGTTGCAGTTTTTTAGAAAAATTTATTTATTTTTATTTAAAAATATTAATTCTAAGCTTCTAGTTTATTCAGCAGAAAACAATAACTAAACCTAATTTTAAAATCTCAATAAAATGCAGCTCAATTTTAAAAAAATAGTTTTATGTTCAAAGTTGTAGACGAAAATACACTATATACAGCTCCATTAACAAAAATCATGAACACCATGACAAAAATGATCCTTTCATTAACAAAAGAATCTTTTTTTATTTTTTATTTTGTGTGTGTGTGTGTGTGTGTTGGAATCACTATGTTGACATGAGGGCCCTAAATACTAATTTATTTGGCAATTACCGGAGGCTCTTGTGGAATTTTTGGTGCATATGTATCTATTCTTCACTTCTATAAATTTTGGTTCACATATAAAAAAACTTAACGATCTCCAAATTATATATATCCAAAATTTAGATTTGATATATTTGATCCATGAGATTGCAGAAAATTCCTGATCCAACACAAAATATAGGCATGATATGCGTATTATTGAGACACAATTTGGATTAAGATAAGATAAAGCCTTTTGGATATTATTAATTTGAATATGAAAGATAATTGTGACTGCATCATATAGATAGTGTAAGAATATCTTGTGGAACATAGAGAAAATATAGATGTAAACTTTTAATTACATGACGGAAATGATATTAAATGACATGCTTTTTAAATAAACAGATGGGCAAATTATTTTAGATAGTAACAAATGCCGTCGTTAACAATCGACATGATATTTTATTTTTGTAGCATTCGACGGACTCCAATATAATAAGAACTTACCAAGATATATATCACATATTTAGTTTGAATTATATATATTTAGGCATGTAATATATTTTTTTATTTTCAAATGAATCAAGCAAGCTTAAGTCTTTAACGAGTTAAGTCGAGAGTTGTTCATAGCCGATTTGTTTATTTAACGAGTCATACTTTATTATTATGACTTTATTCGTTTGTAAATGAACAAATCCAATTGGAGTGCCGACGAGTCCGAATTTATTCATTATCTACTCAATTTATTTTTGTCCTTACTTAATTTAGACACAAGACCCTATTGAACTCGTTGGTAATAGGGATTGAGTTAAATAGGGGAAATAATCATCTCTATTCCATCGTATATAACGTTAATTGATGTGCTATTATACGCCTTAAAAAAATGCTATTATACGTCTTAAAAAAACAAATTATTAGTTATAACTTATAACTGTATTATATTATTTATTTTCATGCATTATCTGCTATGTAATGATTTTCACTTTCCATCTTTTTTCCCTTTGCAGGAAGTCGGACTATTTATTAAACTTCAACGTAATGTATTATTTTCAAAACTTTACAAAGTAAGCTGGAATAATAAGATACCTTGTGAAGA
This sequence comes from Embelia ribes, assembly GCA_001753735.1. Lineage (NCBI taxonomy): Eukaryota > Viridiplantae > Streptophyta > Magnoliopsida > Ericales > Primulaceae > Embelia > Embelia ribes. The sequence goes on from MKEJ01008553.1 coordinate 1,986, forward strand.
AATAATAATTTACAAAATATAATTATCCATACGTAAGGAGGAAAAGGAAACGGAAAAAACATATTGGAAATACAGAAATGTAAGTAAGAAACGTGGCCTTAGAAATATGGAAAAAAGAGAGAGCAGGAAATACAAATATTACAAATAATCAAATAAATTATACATATTTGTACTCGAAAATTAGTAAATTATATTAATAAAGTATATGTATCAAATATGGTTATAAAACAATTTTCTAAAAACATAAATAATATTAGGAGAATAGAAGTGATTAGAGCATTCGCAACAATCTCTCTGAAAGATTTTTTTTATTTCTCAAATAAGAAATCAAATCAAAGATGAAAAATGCTTCCCCACCAGGTTTATGTATTTCTCGCTACTATAATAGATTTGGATGCGGAGAATCTCTAGTATGTCTAATTCCTCGATTATAATAATAAAATTTTTGAATTTAATTTTAATAATTTGACTGTGTATGAATTTTCATATACTATTGAGAATGATCCGTGTGTATTTGTGATGATTTCACATGTAAGTAGTTATGTAGCTTTCATCTAGAGGAAATTAAATATGAAATCTCTATAACAATGGTGGTAATTAGAATAATTTAAACACAATAATTAAATATGTAAGTGGTTACGTAGCCTTTCAACCTAAGCAATAAAAAATTCAATATGTCCACAAATAGCTTGATTATACACACTTTTTTAGAAGAATTTAAACACAATAATTTAATATTTGAATATAACAAAAATGTTAACTTTCTATTTTTAAATATATAAGATGAGGATAAATTTAATGTTTTTGTTATATTAAACATTAAAAATTTTATATTTTAAAGTATTCTTAAAATTCAAGCCCAGTCAAACTGAGCACTCATTTGTATGGATGTACATATATTGGTTAAACAAAAAAATCAAATCGAACCGAATCTATTCGGTTCAATTTTTTTTTTTAATTTCGGTTCGTTTCTATTTTGTAAAATTAAAAATTTCAATTTTTTAGTTATATCGGTTCATTTCCAGTTTCCATATTAAATTTACCAGTTCTGCTAAGTAGAACCAATTTTATTTTTAAATTAATTTTTTTAATTAGGGTTGTGAATCACGATAGATGTACTGATTTAAACATGTATTTTTTTTTTTTTTGTAATTTGATCTTAGGTTTAGAACCGAACGATTCTATTTTTTTGGTTCGAACCGGTTCAATTTTGAAAATATATTTCAATCGTTTCGATTTTATAATTATACAATTGAGTTGGTTTAATTATTTTGAATTCAGTTTGATTTTGAACCTAATCGATTGATGCACACTCCTATTCATTTGTGAAAGGAGGGGATAGGGAAAATATTTTATATTTTATAACTCCATCCATCCATAGCTAATCGGCTTATTTTTTAGTTTTATTTGTTCACAAATAATCGCTTAGAGAAATCTATTTTATGACAAAGTGATAATTTCTTGCAATACCCTAATTATTAGCAAGAGAAGGCAATATATATATATATATATATATCTTACTTAAAATTTCAATTCTTAGTGTATAATTGTCCATCAACACCCAAACTAGCTGTTTTAATATGATTTTTAATTTCCCTCGAAATTGTGTGTTCGGTTGAACCGACCAATTATTTGTATACCGATCGACTGTGTTAAATTATATTATTTTATTAATAAATATTATGAAAAATTGGCGTAAGTAATTTTTAAAATAATAATTTCAGGGAGCGGAGAGAGAGAGAGAGAGAGAGGGAGAGAACAGCTCAGCGAGTAGTCTCCGCCTCCTCCTCATATTCCTCTCTACTTCGATCCAATGGCTTCTCTCGACTCTGACACCACCATGGTCACCGCCGGCGGCGAGGGCTCCTCCGCCGCTGGCCCATCGTCGTCGTCGAAGAAGCCGAAGCGCTTCGAGATCAAGAAGTGGAACGCCGTCGCCCTCTGGGCCTGGGGTACGTAACCCTAAACCCATTCCCACTCTCTTCTACATATATGTATATGTGTGTGTGTGTGTGTGTATGTTTCCCCTAATGGTATCTAGTGCTTTATAATGATAGCTTTTTTATTTATATTTTAACAGAGAAGTTGTGAATAGTGCATTTCTTCGCTCGGAAATCTATTGTAGGCATTTCTCCTGATATTTATTGAAACTGATAAACATATTAACACTGCCGAGAAAAATAGAAAAACTTATGTGGTCAATTTCTCATTTGAGAAATGAAATGGAAGAAATTTGGGATTCAGAAAGACTCTTGTGAATGCTCTATTAGTATGTTTGTTTGTGCTTATTTCCAAGTGATTTAATATGTTCTTGTTTTGGTGGTGCAGATATTGTTGTGGATAACTGCGCGATCTGCAGGAACCATATCATGGATCTCTGTGAGCTTTGATTATTTGTTTTTCAAGTTGTGTTGTTTTTATCTTGATTTGTGATATAATTGTTGTTATTGTTTGTAATGTTGATGGTATGCTTTGATGGTTTGGTTAGGTATTGAGTGCCAGGCTAACCAGGCTAGCGCCACAAGCGAGGAATGCACTGTCGCTTGGGGTATATATATCTCTTTGTCATAGTCTGTGATCATTCATTATACGGTATTCATACCATAATACATGTGGTTTGGTGTGCGAGATATGTCGTATGTGCACATATATGTAGTTTAAATGTTTAATACTCTCATTGATGCTTGCACGGTATCAGGGACCTTTTTGGAGGATGTAAGAGTGTCTTTCGCTTGCTTGACTTTATGCAAGTAACCAGCAAAAGTTTATTGATGTAGAATGTAGATTCATCTTGCTGTCAGTAGTTTGAGAAACTAATAGTGTGTTTTACTGATGCCACTTGATCGTTTGTCGTACATATACATGTGTTTAGGTGTATCATATATGGGCTCTAGTTGTTTGTGTAGGTATATGTTGTATAACTCCTTTGTTATGCTTGCAATGGTATTGTAGGCCTTTCTGGAGAATACAAGAATGCATGTCCTTCCCCTGTAAATTTTGCTGGGTTTGCTTTATGTAAGTAGGCAACCCAAGGTTTTGGTTTAGATTCATGGTCAAATGATTGAGAAACTGAGGTTTCCCCATTTGTCGTAGTTTCTTGTTCTCTGGCTTTGCCACTTGATGTTGAAATTTAGAAATTGCTTGTATTTAGAGATTTAAGGTTAGGTTGCAGGATATGTGTCCGGAACTTCACCTTGGAAGTAAATTTCCTGTTATAATCCTGGAGTGAGACAATATACTTTTTTAACTAGTAAATTATATCTGGTTAACTAAGATTTGCCACAGAATTAGCCGAACTCTCCAAGGATAATGGCGTGTTTGTGTCTGAGTGTTAGCCACAAACACCACTTTGAAAGCTATGATATACGTTGTAGAAGATCCGTATGGCATGTTCTTTGAAGTTTGAAACATAATTATCAAAGTCTACAAGGTATGTACTGGGCTGTTTGTGTGTCATTTCAAAATGTTAGGAGTTGCTTTATGTTAAAACTACTACAGCTTTTAATTATGTTGTTATTCATGAATATGAAGCATAATTTTAAGATTGTAGTTGTGTATCATACCTAACGATGTTTACATTGTCTACCGACAAGTAATTTCTTTGCTTAATTAGTCATAATCTGTTTTATAGCTGGTATTTTCTTGATGCCTTTCTCCGTGTCATTTTTTCCTAGTTGTTATGCCTTGTCTATGTGCTCAAACAACGCTTGTATTTCTAAGATTTTGTCTCTTTGATATTGCTACTGAAAGGTGGATGTTAATAATGATCTCAGTGTGTAAATAAAAAGGTGGTGGTAGTTGATTTCAAGATTTGATTGGCTTGAGAGTTATGTCTTTGTGTTGTTTACAATTTTGTTGTTCATCTCTATCTGCGATTGAGACGTTCGCTACAGATAGTAAACTTAAAAAACTGTACGACACAAAGTTTCTGTTTAAGGCCCATGGTTGTACTGCATTATACTCTTTGTAGATGATCGGGATTTTCAATTTTATTTCAATAGTCTGGTCTCATTAGTCATTACTATGGGATATCAAGGTATCTTCCATTTTTGGTACTTGTTAACCTCTTGCTGTCACTTAAACCTATGAACTGTCTGTCAATTCTTTCTCTTTTTCTGTTTATTTAGGATGCATCTGTATTCTTTTTTTCTAGTAAGTTCTATCCTTTCATTCTTCTATTTAGAAGCAAAAAGAAATGGCACTAGAGAGGAGCATTTTGGATGGGTCCTCCTAAACTTGGTTGATGTCATAGTTAATGCTCCTAAACTGAAGAATTGGTTTCTGATGACTACACAGTAAGAGACCTACTGTGTGGACAGATACGGGCCATACATATTTTCTCATCCTATTTATTCTTTAGAAAGGAAGTGAAATAGGTAGAAATTGAATGATGTCATGAAAATGTTGATTGAGACGGGCGTTTTATTTGGTCTTATTTAACCACTGATGTTCATCCGTGTCTCTCCCGCCATCCCTCAACCTCAACCTCGTTCTCCTTCCAATTTTTTTGGGGGTAACAAGAAACACCTGTTGGAGTTTTAAGACCTTTGTCTTCGCAGATATAAGCTGGGTGTTTGGGTCACGTCAAAAACTAATCTTAGGTTTGATATGCAAGTTTAAATTTTGCCCATGTACAAGGACTGACCTATGAGTTTGTAGCCCCCCATAATTATTTAGTGTAAAACTTTTTATCTGTAATTTTAGTATTAAATTTCATTGTAAATTTTTTTTATAGTAGCTTCAGTCACCCCCATAGATTCACATTGGCTTTGCTATAACAATGGAAAAAATAAATAAAAGGAAATGCTCTACCATATAAAGTTGTGGAAATAACTAATTCATGTGAATAGTTTGGACAAGGCTTTTCACGTGTTCCACTCAGTTCTAAGCAATGAATGAAGCTTGACTAGGTACTCGGAGCAAGAACAGCAATCATAAATTTTGGTAATTGTCAAATAAATTAATTGGCTCCAAAATGAGAAATCTTTTAAAATCATGTCATTTAACTACATATTAGCACATAAAATCAGGTTTTGTTTATTTGCTATAGAATTTGCGTTAGCTTTTGGTATTTCATTGGCTCAAAAGAGGTGGTTTCCATTTTTGCAGGGGTATGCAACCATGCGTTCCACTTTCACTGCATCAGTAGATGGTTGAAGACTCGCCAAGTCTGTCCATTAGGTAAGATCTCTTCGCCCCCATCTCCCTGATATTAAAAATTCATAAAAACTAGTGAATTGGAATATTAGCTGATATATATACTTAGTATTTTTGCTTTTGCTTGTGTTGTGGTGTGCAGATAATAGTGAGTGGGAGTTTCAGAAGTATGGCCACTAGAACCACCACTCTCCTCTCCAAGATGCTGATCACCACCCGCTCTCTCTGTTGGCATATTTTCAACCGACTGTCTGCTCCTGTTTTTCTTCTGATTTCGTTTTATTCAAACCTTTATCCGTATATTAATGAAAGCAACTACCATCTTGCAACCTTTGTTATTGCTCGGTAGATAATTGATACACAGTTACATTCCATCTAGTTTTCTTGTTACATTTTATGCTGCTACATAATTCTCTAGTACTGCTGCTGAGAATGAACGCCCGCTTTGATGTTATGCTTGTTCATTAGTGAGATTATATACTTTCACCGTGATTATTGATACTTGTATTCAATGAAGTAACAGACTCGGACTTGTGTATGATAAGTTGAAGATGGTACTGGTTTAAACACATGGGAACTTCATGTTCGACTGGTATGAGGCATATTATTGTTAGCCGAATTTTACCTCTGTTGTCCTTTAAAGGTTTGATGAGGATTACTGCTATCTTAAAAAAATGAAGGTTGTGCTGGTGATGCTCATACACAATTGTGGTTATTGAGGGGATGAGTTTAATGCCTTCCCTTATCTTAACAAAATAGGAATTTAAGTTATGGGATTCAAACATTATCGAATAGCATATGGCTTATTACTGGTTCCTCGATAGGGTCAAGAGCGAAAGATTGTGGGCAGGCTAAAGGGGATAATAGCTCGAGAATAGTTGTAAATCATATCTGCTTACGATTAAATTTAGGTATCGTACATCTGGTAAACACATAGAAATGGAGTCGAAGCTGCCTACAAGTTTTCCTTCTTCGGTTTTATTATTATTATTTTTTTTACAATCATTGTGAAAATTAAAAAGGGAAATAGAAAATAAGCTGCCATAGGCTGTTACTGAAAAAAGTAGACGTCGCCTGAGAGATTCGAACTCTCGCGGGAAAATCCCATGTACTTAGCAGGCACACGCCTTAACCACTCGGCCAAAGCGACGTTTGTTGAGTTGGGCTTACAAATTATATAAGTTCTTTCGGTTCTTTGTTTCATTCCAAAACAGAACCATCAAGAATAGTAGTGCTATTATCTACCTAAAATATTTATCCAAAATCATGTCAACAACGATAATGGTATAATGGAAAGTGCAAACTGCGGATTTGTTGATGTGAACCACCATATACTAATCGTCCTTCGCATTTTGTTTTCCCACTTTGAACATCATTGGGATGCATGATGTATGAAACAAAATTAAAAAAATTCCACACAAAAATATAAACACGGAAAAAGAAAAACTTACGATTCTGCTTAACATGAGATGGGTGATCGGAGAGGTATTACAAAAGTGGCTGATGGATTTAAATTTACGATCTAGAAAGAGATATGTTATCGACATAGAGCTCATTTTTCTTTGGGCTTAGATCAATTAATGGTTTTAGCTGGATTTCATTGTTCCAGTTAAAAAAAAAAATGGTATTCCGTTGGTTTGTATAAGTTGATAAGGTCGAAATTATCTGCTAATATCGTAACAATTGAAATGTTATAATTTATATTCACTCAGGGATGGACCAGGATAACACCAAAATATATATTAAATAGAGTGGTAACAACTCAAGTAGTGTCGAGTTCCACTAGGAGTGCTTTTGCATCTCGCTGGGGGTTTTGTTCTAGAATTTAATGAAAGTTAATCCATGTAGAAATAATTTATAAGTATATTATCATGTAATATTTCGCACTAAACACTTAGTGATTTACGTGAATAAGGATCTCGTTTTCTCACTCCCTTCGTGCTAGTCAATGGTATGATTGGAGACTAAGCTAGCTAGTCATATTACGCGGAGCACCGTAAACCAAACCAGCAATAACAGCACGGCAAACCAAAATCATCCAACTACGGAACTATAAAAAAGTGCACGCGAGGTCTTTTTCATGGGGTTTTCTATAAAAAAATAAAAAAAAATTTCTCCTATGCCCCTGATACGACACGGGGAACTATTACGACTACTTTCACATAATTAATTTCTATCATACATTAATGGGGAATTAATTATCAATTACTGTCATCGAAATCCCGATCCAATATGAATTATTTTTAGGATCTAGTACATGTGTTCAAATATGCAATATATAAAATACACTTAAGTGTCAGTGCTTTCTTTCCGTAACACGTCATTTTGTATTGGTTTCCCACAAAAAATTGCAACAGAACAATTTGAGTTGGCTTGATGCGATTGGATTTCATTTTCAACACTGTACCCGAGATCGAATCAAATGCTTAATTAAGAGGCACGTTAATTATGTGGCATTTGGATATGAAACACAATAGTTGATCATGGGGTATAATTTACATTATTTAGAGAGACAATTGTGGTTTAAGATAATAAACAAATGTTTTATATTGCAGTGACATGAAAGCATACAAGGTTGTTCCCATGTGAATATCAATGCACACTGCTATGAGCTGATAAAAAAACAACAAAAGGGGGAGCAAGATAATTATTTTTTATTTTGTGTTGTGATATTTTTCCATATCACACTTTCCGATGGCTCTCTCTTTCTATTTTATTTATCTAATTTTGGAATTCACCGTCTTTGAAACTCTCAACACATGAAAAGAGGGCATGTCACTTGCTATGCTTTATTAAAATAGAAAGAATGTTTGGTAGGAGTCCATCTGGGAGTATTTGTTTTTAGTTTTTCACTGATGTTTTCGATATTTAGCGTCTAAGTAATGTTCTCGGGGACGGAGCCATAATTTTAAAAAATTTATTAAATATCATACATTTAGTATAAATTTTTTAGAGTATGGATTCAGTACCTTCGTAATAATCTATTAGCCCCTATAGTGATTTTCAAAACCCATTTTTAGTTTATGAATTGGCTTCATCTCTGAATGTGTTTCTTCCACTAAAATTAATTATGGTGGTGTTCAATTATTTATTTTATTGTAAGGCTATTACAATTTTCTGCATGTATATCGCTATTGTCTGTATAATAAAAGCAAGACCAATATTAGTAGATAACATACATTAATTTCTAAAATCTCCTCTTTCTATCTCTCTTTTTTTATTTTTTTTTATTTTTAGGTGAGGAGAAAACAAGTTTGATCACCATTCAAGGTAAGTAGGTTGCTATGTAGAAGCGTTTCAATTTTAAGAGTGTTTTAATCGTGATAATCCTAACAAATTATTGCCAAACATTAGAAGTGCGGAATAAAAATACTATATATGTGTTTAACGCACAAAATTCGAGTTTAAATAATTAAAGAATGAAAAATGTAGTAATAAATACTTTTTATTTCTTTGAATTTCGATTTGAGTACAATCCTCTAGAAATTTCTAAGTATAAAAAATTTGTCATTTGATTCTAATTCTCAAGCTCTTGATTTGCGGCTATAGTAGCTTGTTGTGAGTCAAACAAAAATTATTGCTTGAACGAGCTTGATCTTGAAACTGTTTTGTTGTTCTTCACGTTTTTCGTATTCTTGTAGAAATGTTAAACTTTATTCTTCTTTATTCTTCAAATCCCCTATTTATAGTGGAAAATGGAAGGATTTTGGATAAATTCGAAAAAAATTAATAATTATCTATAATATTTATCTAATAGATAATTACTCAAAAAATTATTTTTAAATTATTTAAGAAAAAAATAATTCAATGTGCTCTTATTATTTATTTAAGAGAAAATCCATAAAAATTATAATATAATTATTTTCATAAAAAAATAATTATTAATTTTATATTCTAATTTAATTAAGAAAATAATTTTTCTTATGTATTAAATAATTATTTCTAAACTTATTTAGTAGAAAAATTATTTAAATACATTTTTTTGACATTTTAAAAGACAGATGATATTTTTTTATTGGCCAAAATTTTTCATGTCTGCAAATACTCTGTCGAGACATGTTCATGCATTTGACTTTAGAGTTGAATGGTCTTACTTGATAAATTTTTTCGTGAAAAGTCATGCTTCATTTCAATTCCTAGCTTGTTAAGAATTGCAAACAACAATCTACTTATTTCCAATTTGAAAGCCTTGTTTGCAATTTATTATTATGCCTTAAAAGGACTTAGCCACAAGGGCCAATTTGCTGTTTTTCCATTTGTAAGGGCTAACACGAACTTCTTGTAACTTAGAAGTACTCATTGCAATGAAAAATAGAACACTATCAATTCCAATTTCTCAATAAAACTGAAGTCCAGACTTTGAAAAGGCAAAACTCATCCCTATATTAATAGATTTTTATCAACTTCTTATAAATCCTCCGTATAAATAAAAAATTTTAAATTTAATCATTTAATATTAACAAAATTTTAGGTGTTACTGTATAAATATTACATCTTATCTAAAATAATTTCTTATTGCATTTTTAGATACAAAATAATTAATTATGTACTCAACATCAATATTTTTCAACAAATTTTTTTCAATACCCAAGATTGCTGAACCGAACAAATTAAGTTATAATAGCCAAGAGAGTTTAAACCGGACCGAACTGACCGGTCTGACCGGGAACCGGCTCCTAGGCCGGTCAGAAAGACCTTAGAAAATGGTCATACACAGAACTGGTTGAAACCCAGTTGAACTGGCCTCCAACCAGTAAAATTGGTCAAAATCGGCCATAAAACCGGTAAAACCGTTTTGGACTGTTTCCTTTTTTTTCTTTTAACCCATGTTTGTGTAATTTTGAATATTATATGTTGAGGTATGACATTTGTAAGCGCACTTTATTTTTCAATATTATGAAATTATTTGATATTAATCATATTGTGTTATTTTTTTGTTTGATATGTTTAATATATTATATGAAAAATTAAAATAACATTATTTAATCATAACTGATTCAACAACGGTTGAACGGTTAAACTATTGAACCTTGAATTAGTGCCTTCATCGGTTCAATGGTTGGTCCGATTTTAAAAACCTTGTCATTTATAGTGACCCTATTTTTGGAAAATAAAGTATAATTTAAAATAATTTTAAGAATTTGAATTGACCAAAAAGATTTAACGATTTATTAATTAAAATTTTTAAAAATATCTTAGATCCATATCGATACAGAAGCTAGGAATATGTTATATTAATTAGAAGTAATTTCATAAAAAAAAAATGAACATTTTTGGAGAATCCTAAGCTCGAGTTGGCAAAAAAATATAAAGTATTATATAATAATAAATAATAAAAATAAAAATATATAAACAGACATTTACCTAGAATTTTTTTTTTTAATTCTTTAAAATTTTTGCAGTTTCTTTTCTTTCTTTTTTTTCTAATTTTTTTTTATTATTTTTAATAAATAATAAAAAATTTTGAACTGAAACGATAGCCCATCAGGGCCGGATTTGGTTACGAGTGGACCCAAAGTTTTTGACTTTTCCACTTTCAGATCACTTTTCCAACCTTTTATTATTATTATTATTATTATTATTATCCTTATTCTTGCTTATGTTGCACATGTACATATGGGTGCGTGTGTGTACCAGGTAGCAAAACTTTAATGGTCACACATGGACAAACTTCCATGGCCAACAACCCCGATTTTTTTCTCTTTTTTTTTTTTTCAAACTTATATTTTATTTCACTTGATTTGTGGCTTATTTTGCGATCGACAAAACTAGTTTGATCTGCTTTCTTTGTTTTCTTGAAGCTTTCTTTATACCATACAATCACCGCTGTTTTAGGTAATTTGTACTTTTTTTAATTTTTTCTTGCTCCTTTTATTTTTGTTCTCTTTTATTTTTTGGAATTGGTCATTACTTAAAACAAATAAGGATAACCCAATGCCACATTGTGTCCACTATTTAAACTCATAGAGACGTAACTGCATGTTACGTGGCACGTTGTGCCTACCATACTTGGTACTTTTGTGTCCACCAAAGCATAATTGCACCATAATTGGCACTTTTGTGTCCACCAAAATGTAATTGCACTATACTTAGACTTTTGTGTTTACCAAAGCGTAATTGCACTATAGTTGGCACTTTAGTGTCCACCATAATTGGCACTTTTGTATCTACCAAAGCGTAATTGCACTATATTTGGTATTTTTATGTCCACAAAAGCGTAAGTGCACCACATTTGGCATGTTGGTACTCACAAAGGCGTAAATGCACTATACGTGGCACGTTGGTGTCTACAAATGCATAATGAACTATACTTGGCATGTTTGTGTCCACAATTTGAAACAATGTGCTTACCTTTAAAGCTTTAGACTACTTTACCAACATTTTCTTTTTCCTTTCGTGCTTTTTTTTCTCCCATTTTTTAATTTCCTTTGTGACTAACATTTTCTTCTTTTGCAGGATATATGATGCTGACTTTCAAAGATATCAACGAGAAAGGTAAAGATTACTTGGTCATCATAGACGGTATTGATAAGAATTTCATCAAGCTACCCTTCTTCTCATCGTTAGTCGGAATTCATGCAGAACTTTTGCCAATAATTGATTGAATCGAATATCCTTTTAGGTGGACGAGTGCTAATGCTAGCAGCTCCAAGATTTTTCTGAAGCCTCGCTTTGAAGGAATGCCATCATCTTCTGACGACCTTTTTCCGACGCTTGGTTGCAGAATTATAGCTAA
>MKEJ01008556.1:0-17378 GCA_001753735.1 Embelia ribes
CTTGAGTGAGATTTGGGTAGTTTAAGAGGAATTATACTCGGCTTGTGCGTATAAGCTTAAACAGAATCTCGAGTAGCTCAAGGGTTAGATTTTCAAGATGTACCGGTTCAATGACTTGGTTGCAGTAGCAGTTAGAACCCAAAAATCTAACCGGATTCTTTAGGGTGTAAAGGGTTTCATTCATTCTAAAAGGAACTCAAGACATTCAATCTTGAAGAAGTCGATGCAGAAATCTATCGATAAGTTGTCGGAACAGATTATCGAACCACTATAAATTTCGGCATCGTATTTTCTTACTCTCTCTTTACTTTCAAGCACTTTACTTTATTACTTACATTATATTTGTGCTTAATGCTTGTTCATTCATCATTTTCATTACACTTTTATAAAAACAGAGGGAAAATAATTTTTAACTCGATAAAATTCCGATAAAACCAATTTACCCCCCTCTTGGTTTGTTTTTTGGTTCAACAAAAAATAATGTACCATATCGGTGCTTCTATATATCTCAATTTCTAAAAAATATTTCAAAACTGGTGCAGTAGATTCATAATAAAAAAAAAAATATGTACCACTCAGAATGTTTCTATTAAAAAAATATTTTTTCCACAAAACTATAAAATACTAGTAAGATTAAATATATTTTCATTTATTATTATATAATATATAATTATTTTAGAAAAATTGGTGAATGCAATTTGTAAAATATGGATGGTCACGATCACCCGACCGATATGTCTGTTCTTATCTTTCAAATTTATTTATTTTATTTCATTTTTCCTCAGAAGCATACTTAAAGCCTAGAGATTTCACCAGAGACTGGTGGTATGATAATCATTATCATTCATTTTGATATTTTAGGTATCTAAATTCTAAAATCTGTTTTTTTAAAAGGTAAATTTTATGAATTAGTGCAATTTTTGTAATTTCAACCGATAGTGTTATGTTGATCATCCGGTGTTCGATCAAATGACACTTAGAGGAATGTTCATACAATCAGCATCATGTAAGTACATATGTGATTTAATGGATGGAGCTAAGATCAAGAAAAAACTAGATGGAAATAACTCAAATTGCTAGGTTTTTTTTTTATGTGAAAGCAGCAAAATGCTCACTTGAAAGCCGAGGAGTTGAGCAGTTGAAGCGTGTCAAATTTTAAGCCAAGGAAATAGAAAATTTTGAGCTTAAAAGTTGAAATCAATCAAGCTTATTTTTTTATGGTACCAAAGATTCAAAATAGATATAGCATCATTAATTCCTCATTAAAACTCAAAATATGCTTTAGACGATTCGTGCAAGAAGAAAAAAAGTGGTCAAGGTTCTGTTTGTTTCGCTTTGGAATATTTCTTTGCGAAACCTTGTTTTACTCGCCTTCAATTTCTGTAGCTTTCTTGCGCATTTACATTTTACACTGAAACAAATGAAGCCTCAATACACATTTTAGTCACAGGATTACAATGGTAATTACCATGTTGAGATTATATATTTTTTATAAATTTGTCTCTTATGTTGAGAGTGATTTTTTTTATTGTCTCTGTAATATTTTTCGGATTGTCTTCCATAGGGAAGTGCTTACCCGCCAGTGTGAACTTCGGGACCTTCTAGGTGAAAGTAGAATTGCCCTGAAATAATGACATTTTAAACTTGAAGCTGGTTTATAACTAATTTTCGTATTTGAACCCAAATTTGTAACAAATGAACGTCGAAAGCTAGTCAATGAAGTGGTAAATGCAAAGCTAATCGCAAATCCAAAATTTGAAGCAATTACTTGTATCAAGGTATAAATATTGTAAGGTTGTGTCTTTGGGCTTAAAAGTTTGTCTCAGCTTTAAGAACTTCTATATACATCCCTACTTTAGTTATTGAGTTTTCGTGTTTTCTTTTGTAGGAGGAAATTCTATCATCTGAGCTTCAAGACATTATGCTATGATGATGAGTAATATATACAACAAATTATGCCGGTATTGCAATTACTTCGGAGTTTGAACCATAATTAAATTTTGAAAAATGTCATTTCCTTTTTGAGCATCATATTATCTGACTCTCTTTGTGGTGAAAATTATGTGGCTCCAACTGATAAAAATTCAAATTTTATTGCCGGAAAAGGTTTTATCTTCGCTTAATCTGGAAACCTTACGACGAGTTGGAGAGCTATATGGTGATGTAGTCGTTGCATCCGTTCGTTGATGATGAAATCATCCACAAGAGACTTATTTCTTGGCCATATTTATGTTAATCGACTTAAAATTAAGCTCGAGCTGAAACTAATAGGTAGCTTCATTGTTATTCCTGACTGGTGCCTTGTTAATCTAAGAGACAGTAATTTCGAATTATTTTTTTCGGGGGCATAATTACAGAACTTCATTGATAAAAAACGATTACACTAGGGGTTTCGTCAGGATTACAATTTGCAGATGCAATATAGCCAAATAAAAAAAGTACATAAAACATGTAAGACTTGAGTATCACACAGGACAATAGTTTCTGCTCTGGGCAAAGTTAGGTCTACATCGTTCAAACTTCATAGGAGGGTCAACCATTCCTAAATTATTACAGCACAAAAACGGTTAACTACCAAGTTCTAACCAACTCGATGCATGCACATCTTCGAAGCGTATCGGACTAAATAAATTCATATATATTACTTGTGTAATACATCTCCATTCCTCAACAGGCAATCTAGGACAAGGCTCGCTATTGTGATAATGTTCCAGTATAATGACTGTTAGTATGGTAGCTCGTCCAACATTGCTCTGCCGTCTACATGTATTCACTCACTCTGCTAATAAGCACAGACAAAGATTTGGATGCGACGCGGACACAAATGCAAAAACTTTTGAAAAATGTCAGATGTGGAAGCAGAGAGGATTCGCCAATATTGTTTGTTATAATATTTATCATAGTTACTAACATAAGATAATTTTGAAAAATAACTGGCGTAAGCATAGCTAGCAAACATGTACAAGATAAATAAACATGACACATAGCAAAGACATAGTATACGCATATTTAACAAAACAAATATAAGAAGAAATATGAAAACATTTCCACATATTTTGTGTGTTAATGAGTTTTTTGTCTAGATTTTCATATTATATGTGTTGTTTTTCATGACTACCTAAATCAATCGAAAGATAGAAACAAAGAAGCACAGAAGTATTTGATTTATGTATATGGATATATATATGAGCTACACAACAATCATATCAAACGATCATCAAACAGAAAAAGCATATAGGGAAGAAATTGATATAAACCCATTCTAAGGGGAAGATGACAGGGGATTGATGGTGATCGTACGGAGTTGCATATCGCATGGAGTATCCACTGAGAGGACTAGGGTTCTTTTTAAGTTCTTTTGTGTTTTAGCATTTAGTCATGTAAGTATTTGATCATAAGTTAGATAAATTGACCCTGAAAATTAAAATAAAGATGGCAACTCGGCGCAACTGTGCTCTCGGGGTGTCCCCGGTGAGCCTTTGGTATGTTCCCCATAAGTCCAAAATTAAAACAATTTATTGGCATTGGCGTGTCCAACGTGCGTCCATGAATTTCTAAAGGGAATCTAAGTCCACGAAGAATCCGACATGGGTGCGGCACCAAATTTGGAATGTCCGTGCTTCTTAAACCACCAATTATAGCCGATGGAGAGGAAATGCGAGACCAATAATTCTTAAAAAAATAACTGAGGTGGAGCGTGCAAAAATAAAAGCTGGAGCGCAATTCATAGCTGACTTAGGGTGATCACTCAAGCCGTGGTTGAAAATCTGAAATTTGCTTCCCTCTATTAGTCAAAAAATAACATAGCAAAAACGAGGAAATAATTGATACGACAAATGAGCATATTATTATCAGGCTAAAAATAGGAAGTGATCTCAATAAAAGAATATTTTCTCTTGTAATGAATTGCCTGTATTTTCAAGAAAAATTACTACGAATTATAGACAAATTATTATACATATTTTTAATTAAAAATAATTAGAGTAAATTATTATTATCGGTAGGAATTTTATGCTCAAAATATAATAATTTTTTACAGAAAAGAATTCTTAGAAAAAAAAAAAAAAAATTGCATTGAGGGCAATTCACTAAAAATTAGTAATACACAAGACGAGAAGTTTACCTTCAATTGTTTTTGGTTTTGTCAATTTTGGAAAATTGACTACACGTTACTAATATCAATTGTGAATTTTATAATAAATAGATAGCCTTCTGTAAAACGAAAGGGATAAGATGGGAATTAAACTAAATGATTGAAGCCCATATCAACAGCAATGCACCACAATCTCTCTCTCTCTCTCTCTCTGTGGCACGATTGCATCTCATACCCAGCTCTCACCTCCAGAATACACACTTTTATTCTCTACATATACATACAAATATTGATATACATATATATATAGATATATATATGTAAGTTTATACCAAGTTCATATTTTTCATCAATTACTTCGTATGCCCACTTAGTGATTTGCCTTTTATTCACTTGTAGGTTTTTGGTTTTTGTTTTTGTTTTTTAAATCTTTTTGCCATGATCTACTGGTGAATCTCGATCTAATTATTTCATTTTATTGGTAATATGATGTTAATTTTAAAGGATTGAACTTTTCTTCTGTTTCTCTGCCTTTTGATGTAATTGACTTAGAGTGGTATGTGTAATGTTTTGGTTTTTAATTTTTATGTGGTGTGATTATGTATTTTGGGACTTGGGTTTGTTTTCTTGTTTCATGTTGTTCATTGCTTAGTTATAGATTTTTAATAAATTTAGAAAATGATTGTTCTCAATTACTATTAACATAAAAATTGCTATTTGATTATTGTCTTGTTTTGACTTTTAAGTCTTAACCTGATTTGTTGAGTTCAAGATTTATTGGTTATCATGCTGATACCTGCAATAGTGCAATGTTTTCTTTATTACTGTATTATATTTCCCTTCAGGGCACTCCCACCATAAATTTAGGGATTAAATTTAAGGTGATGTTCGCACCATTGCATCTAATGTATTCAATCCTGTCAAAAATATAGACAGGGTATAGAAATATAGAGTATAAACTAGGCAACCATTGTTCATCCGTGATACTATTTTTATGCATAGAGGATCTGGTGTGGGTATCCTCTGTACTCCAGCCTCTAAAAATTTGAGCTATAGAGATGAGAATAGATTTACTGGTGGATACTCTAACAGTGCGTAAGGACTGGGGCTATATTTCTTAATTTTATATTCTCATGTAGAAATTTTTCTACATTGTTCTTAATTAATTGAAATTTCCGTTGTATCTGGAAGATTGTAGTATTCAGATAACATCAAAGTAGATATGCTTTTTAGCTACTTAACATGGAGTTTAATTGAGATTTAGCCTTTGATTTGTAGCTGACCCATTAAGATAAGGCTGTCTGGTTTAGAATTACTGCTGACTTCAAAGTGCTTTTATTCAAGGTTTTTGTTTGATCTACATGAGTAATATGTTTTTATCTGTGAAATTATACAACAAAAGCAAACAAAATTGCAAGACACGAGTCATTATCTGTGAAATCATACAACAAAAGAAAACAAAATTACAAGGCATGGGTCGTCTTTTAGCTACATTTTTTAGATCTTCATATCTCGTAAGTCTCTGCTTTGAATAGTTTCTACTATTTATTATGTTTATGTCTTTTAGAGTTATGTGTTCTCTTCGAATAATGTATTGCTATGTAGCTAAGCTTATAATTCTATACCAGTTTCAGTTGGGTCAGTTTGTTGTGCCTCCCTATCTTGGAGTGAAATGATGAATCTTCAACAATCTAAAGTCATATCTATGTACACCTAGATAAATTCTTAGATGTTATTAGTGTTCAATAGAAATGCCTTCTTTATATAAATGCAGGCATATTTTAGTACAAAGTAGTCCGTCAAGCCCTAATTATAAGTTCGTTTAAAGTCTATTTTGGTTGCTTGCAGCTTTGAAGTCTCCAAATTCATCTGCTCTTGTAAGTTCTTTGCCTATACAAGCTTCCTACAAGTGGTGGACCCGACTGAGCTTAATCAAAGAAGTTATTTGCTTGAGCCATAACTATCAGTGAGCTTCTTGCTCTCATACAAATCTGGCGTAATGCCAATACACTTTTTCATCAATTATTATTAATTTCTTGTGTTTTGCTTCCTGCCTAGGTACTGTGGAATGTAAATAACTGGTCTTTGATATGTATTTCATTTTTTATTTTGTTTTTGCGGTATATGTATTTTCCTGGATAACTGGATTTTGTGTCTCAATTCGAGCTAACTAGTCTCTGTGGGTAGCTACATTTAATAGGCAACTGAATTTTTTCTATCCTTGTATTTCTGATAGTTGTATTTAAAAAATGAAGTAGCTTTTGCCTATTATGGTTTCAAGTGGTTCGGTCGTTTTATCGGTATAGTATGAAGTATGTCTATGCCATTGTCAAATTCCCATTCGAAACTAACCCAAAGAGTCTATAATTTGGTAAAACCTTTTGCTTGTTTGTGCTCCATTTATGGGATTCTTTGGAGGTTTCTGCATATAAGTTTTTGTTTAATCACTGAAAAGTTGCGTACTTTATGTTAATAGTTATTGAATAGGTGGATAATGCGGGTGTGATAAAGTTAGTTCCAATTGCCCTTTCTTACGGATAATTTTGATTTCTGATTTCACTTATTCTACCAAGTGCTTCTTCTTTAGTTTGATAATGGAGCTGAATGCTATCAAAGACGCATTTGATCGGGTCGTGAAGAAACAAAGGTTGTCCGTGTTAAAATCCCAGGAAGTAATCGATCAACTCAGTCGAGAAATAGAAAAGGCATTATCAAAGCTACAATCGATTGGTGACCCTTCTTCTGAGTATGGGGTTATCCTTAATGAACTCAAAACCAAGTTGAACGAGATTGCGCCTCTCAGCCAATTGGAAGGGCCACAGAAGGAACTTAATATAGCACTGAGCAAATGCCAAAAACTCCTAAAGAAATCCTTCAATACCGACATTTCCAAAGCTTATAGAAATGTGGATCCCGATACTAACACGCTGAACCAGATAATCGCAAGTCATTTCTACAGAGAAGGCTTATTCGATGTTGGAGATTGCTTCGTTAATGAGGTCAATGAAGGAAAGGCTGATGCTATGAGGGCCCCATTCGTAGAAATGTGTCATATACTTGAAGAAATGAAGAACCGGAACTTAGATCCAGCATTGAGCTGGGCTGGCACTAACCGTGAAAAATTAACTCGAAATGGTTCGGGTTTGGAGCTGAAACTTCGTGGCTTGCAGTTTGTTGAAATTGTACAGAACAAAGATAGGAGAGAAGATGCTCTCAAGTATGCCAGAGAGTTTCTTGCTCCATTTACTTCCACCCATACAACCGAAGTACAAAAGCTCACGGCTTCTCTGCTGTATGCTGGGAAGCTCGAAAGCTCTCCATATTCGTATCTCTTATCAGATACCCTTTGGGAGAATTTGCCCGAGGAATTTACCCGACAATATTGCAATATTTTGGGACAGTCTTATGAGAGCCCTTTGAGGGTGACAATTTCAGCTGGATTTCAAGGGTTGCCGACGCTTCTTAAAATGATGAATGTGATGATTGAGAGAAAACATGAATGGCAAACAATGAAGCAACTGCCAGTACCGATGGATATGGATAAGGAATTCCAATTTCATTCTGTTTTCGTTTGCCCAGTGAGTAGGGAACAAGCTAGTGACGAAAATCCACCTATGCTGTTATCGTGTGGGCACGTGTTGTGTAGGCAATCTGTTACGAAGCTATCGAAGAATAACAGTACAAGGCCTTTCAAGTGCCCGTATTGCCCGGCTGAGGTGGAGGCAGGGAAGTGTCGCCAGCTGTATCTCTGATATGTGTGCGAAGTAAGTGAAACTATGGTGCTAAGATTCCATTCTGTTTCTCAGAAAAAATGTTCTTTGGGGGGAAAAAAAAAAGAAGTTAAATTTCAGCTTAGAATTTGGTGGTGATCATTGTGGTTAAAAACTGTTTTGTTGTTGTGTACTGTTCACTGAATTTCATGCATATAAAAATTTTTTTCATTCAAGGATTTAGAGTAATCTAAACAGGCTTGCTAGGGGCTCGATGCCATGAGCTGAATCTCCCTACGAAGGAGATGTATGACAGAACCGTGTAGAAAGAATGCAACACTTTGTATTCGCAAGCTTATTTGATGACCTTTCAGCGTATTTAGATCTGTATATACTAGCGTGACGCCCCTTAGCTTTGTATTTGCAAGCTTATGTGATGACTTTTGAAAAGCGTCTTATTTTATCTTTGTACAGACTCCTTTACGAGTATTCTACTTCTCAGTTTCCGGGAAGTGAATGAAACTCAGTCTAATACTTCTCGAAGAGCTTTCAGTTTCTTCAGTGTCAAACAAATGAATGAATTTGTTCTTATATTGAAATCAAGATATTTGAAATTTTCTTGTAGTTTTTTGGGTAATGTTCGACGAAAATAATTCACTTGGGATATCATTGTATGTGGATTACTCCTTTCCTATCAATCAATGGTGAGATTATTGGTGCTTAAAAATGGTGTAGCACAACAAAAGATGTCAATCTTCTATTCGTACATGAATCATGAAGAACGAAAAATCCCATATGATCACTCTTAAGATAATAGGAGAATTCCAAGGCATGATTTCCAAACCAATTATCGAGACTGGGTGAAACGTACGACTAAGGCAGAATTGCGTAGATGAATGAAATAAAAAGGTGGCGATGAGAAAAACATCTGGCGAGGAAACGTAATTTCACACGCAACATTGCTTACAAGAGTTATCAACTCCCAAACAGTGACATTCTTAACATTGTGTAACAGGTCCCACAAATTACTTAACTTCAGACGCACCGATAAACAGGTAACTCTTCAACATATAACGAAACACAAGTACTAAAACAAGAAAAGTATGTAAATACATTGGTTGCCATCCAGCGCCGAGCATCTTTCGTCAAACAACACCTCACAAACTTAGATTTATGCCTTGCTCGATTTCCCTACAGCTCTTGGAGCTGCAAAAAAATAAGAATCAGAATAAAAAATAGCAAGATAGCATCCCTTTCTTTTGTCAAAACAAAAGGCAACTCGAGCAGCAACCAGATCTAAAAGATTAAGTAATTTCGAAACCAAAAATTAAAATTGCAGGTGATAAAATCTTCACAGGCACTCTGCAACTGACTTTATAGCATTACCGGGTGACCTTCACATTTCGCTAGTGGCATAGGCTGTTACACACATTTGTGCATAAAAGCCGTGCAAATTAACCGAAGTTCAAGCAATGTGATGCATACTTCCGAAAGAGTAAAGCACGCTTCAACTATAGCTAACTTGAATTTTCTTATATTTTGTTCAATTACCAAAGAAAGGAGAATAAAAATTAGTTGTACTGGTATGTAAGGTACAAAGAATCGTATGCACACCTAATCCGATAGCATCAGAGCTCTTCATTATTTTCAGCCTCTTGCATGTTTCAGTGAACAACCTGCGAAAAAGACCACAAAAAGGAGTAATGAACCCAGTGATTAATAGATATTAAAAACACACATAAAAAAGACTAGTTAAACCCCCAATCCGGAGACACAACTCCCAACTGGCGAAGTTGAAAGGCAGCAGTTATATAAGTCACAAAATACAAGGAAATCCGAACAAGGACATAGGGAAGAAAACATTGGAAAACAGACAAATCTTCGACCAAGATATTTACATATATCGATACTAAAAACTCGAGTTGTAAAACAAACAAATCTTCGCACACGTTTCACACTTACTCTGATTAAAAAGAAAATTTGCCCCTTTTCCTCCGCTTTTAAACCACTTAAAAATATGTAGAAAACGAAAGTATGTTATATAAGTCAAGTATCAATAATGTTCAATCTTCAGCTCGTATACATTGTAAATGGAAAATGTTACATGCGTGAATTAAATTTACAAATCCAAAACTTAATGATGTTTGCAAATAACTGAATAAGCATAACATACAGAAACAAGCAAAGAATCAGAGACATAAGAAAAGGGAAGATGAAGTAATCTTACCTCCACGGGACATCCCCCACGAGCATCCAATCGCCATCTTTATCCTCATATGTAAGCACATATTCTGATCCATTTAGAAGATCCCTCAACTTGCTTTCACTTAGCTTGTCGTTCCCTGATGCGCCATGGGATCCACATTGACCTGAAAAATAAGCTGCTTAGCGAAAACTGAATACACATTTGAAATAGCACAATTCCTAATGTGCTCACTCGTGCATATTTAACACCTTAGACCAAATGGAATGAAAATTTGGAATCAGAAGAAAACAAAAATCAAATCTCGCCTATGGTGAAGCTGCTGAACATCTTCTCAAGAGCAGACGAAAGTTCCTGATACGTTGCGTACAACCTAAGATCCACCTTCCTCAGATAAGGTGCGCCATCCATGCTGACTTTAACAAATAGAGTACCAGGACCAGGCTTTCCATCAACTTCATCATTGTTCTTTGAAGTGGTAGCCAATGAATTCTTCCTAAACGACCTTATGGGAGGCCAACCAACTACCTGTGCCCTGTAATAGAATGAATGTTATTAAAGCTATTTGATGTTAACTTCCAGTGTGTGCTGCGTAACAATTTAACAATATCAATATAAAGTACATTACAGAAGAT
This sequence comes from Embelia ribes, assembly GCA_001753735.1. Classification (NCBI taxonomy): domain Eukaryota; kingdom Viridiplantae; phylum Streptophyta; class Magnoliopsida; order Ericales; family Primulaceae; genus Embelia; species Embelia ribes. The sequence continues at coordinate 10,642 of MKEJ01008556.1, forward strand.
AAATGCGACCAGAGGGCTGCTTGCCCATGGACAAGTGAACTCATTAGAGTAAGAAAATAATTAATCATCCATCTAGACGGTCCACAATCCACGTGCTAAGTCTTGTCTCTGCATGTATGTTTCATACCTATAACTAGAGATATTCGATTACAAAGATTGAAACAAAAACTAAAAGATCCAAAAGCCAAGGTCATGCCACACAGTGGCCTCAAAACTAGCTTTCAGCGCTTATTATGCATATCAGTCTTTGAGCAGAATGACAGGTCTATAGTTCAACTATAGCAAACGCAAAGCACAATCAATGCAAGCGGAGAAATTAAAGACCTTACAGCCCAGTCATTGTCATATTGACAGTGTGCTAAATCACAACATATACAGTGCACTCATGCATGGTAGTTTCATTATTGTCTTAGAACTGAAATTTAACTGTGTTTCACACGTACTTTGCAGCTGGTGCTTTGCTACTGTTGTTGGAGGCTTTCATCTCATTTGCGGGGCGAGACCGTTCTTGCAACCCCTTTAAGGGTGTATCCTGGGTAGTATTAAGTGACATCACAGGTTGCTGGAAACAGCCTGTGTCAGAGAATCCTCTTTTGTTTCCGGAAACAACACCCTTTTGAGCTGAGGCATAGATTCCGTCTTTCAAAGGAAGCAAAGGAAACAAGGGAATTTCCTCGAACTTCGTGTCTCTTTCGGGGTACTGGTATCCAGGAAGACCGAGTCTCAGTTCCGTAGCCTTTAGATTTAGGTTGCTCTTCTTATCCTCCAAAGAGCTCGAGATAGGTGAGCTGTCAACCGAGGAGCAATCGGACAAGCCCAGATAATTACGCTCTTTCAAACTAAAGTCGTCGTTAGAGACACAGTCCATCAAGGGCGAATGAGCTGCCATAGAGACATTGCCTTGGGTTACCTCTTCTACGCCTAACTGTGGTGGGGACATTAGAACTAATTTGTGGAATTACCTCGTTACCTAATTGAAGACCCAAAAGAGATTTTACTTGTGAGTGAGTAGGATATAAGATTTCTTTTATCAACATCAATATAAGTGTGTATTTAAGGCTGTAAACAGATACCTTGAGCGGATACAGATAGCACATTGAAAAGAACAATTGTCTAAACTTAAAAGTACAAAGTACAAAGAACCCTATAATTGAACTAAACAAGAAAGAAAAAGCACTTCTATATCGATAATTAGCAACCTGAGTAAGCATTGTTTGGTTTGTATCATCTCATTTCAACTATGCAACAGAGGTGTTTTAGAATCAAAAAGAGTTGTTAATTTACGAGTGAGAACAAAGTGAACGAAATGCAAATGGGGAATCCCAATCCGAAAGCATAAGGCACTAGTCATCCAAATATACACTATTTATCAATTAAGCAAACAATCTCATATCTTTCACAAAGGTTATATGTAAGCCGATGCATGTGGATCATCTTAAATCAGTCGAAAAAATACCCAACAACATCGAATATTCCGATGAAAAACAGAACTATAAGTAATCAAGAAACACAATTATAAACCGGGGTTCAGACGAGCTATCTTATTCTTCCATAAGTTTAAAGATCTCTGTAACATATGGATAGTCACCAAATTAATAGAAAAGAAAAACAACCCAAAAGCGTAAAATTAAGCAGCCTTAAACCACCCTAACTGGCCAACTTCAATTTCCAAAGGCAAAGTTACAAAAACCAAGTTAAAAAAAAAAAAACACTAGATAGTAAAACTCAAATAGAGACAATCTAGGGCAGTCAAAACATCATCTAAAATACAAGATTAGCTTAAGCCTATAATTAATCCTCACATGTTACTTGCGTGCATATCAAAACGTAAGCATAGCCTGAAAATCAAAGCAAAGAGATAGAGAGAGAGAGAGAGAGAGAAAAAATAATTTGATATTATTAGCTTATTAAACTGAGAGTTTTTAGTTTTTCCTTGAACTTTATCAGAAACCAAACAAAAACAAAAGCAAAAACAAGACTAAAAAAATGGAAACAAAAATACATTATCTGGAGAATTGCTTACTTAGGAATCTAAAAGCACATGACAACAGCTCATAAATTTGTCAGCAAACAAAGGAAAATGACAAAAATAAAAAGGGAAAAAAAAACAAGAAGCATTTGCACGAAATAAAGCTAAAAGTTAAAAGATTCTTCACAGTATAAAACTAAATAGATATGCACAAATAAGTTCTCACTCAATCAGTATGAGATGAAAGACAGTATATACCTGAGATCACAAGTAGAAGCACACGTTGTACGGAGAGAGAGAGAGAGAGAGAGAGAGAGAGATTAAGGTCCCTCCATTAACGCATAGCTATTGGGTGCACTCGAAGCTGAGAACAAATATAATAACGGAGGAATTACAGTAATGGTCCCCATAATTTCAATTAAAATTTAATTGATCTACCTCATGTTAAATGTAACAATAGTTACCCACCATTTTCAGATGAGGAAACAGATTTGGTCCCAAAGATTTAAGAATACTGGCGTAGTTGGTCCCTTTTATGATTATTTTATCGCAGTTAAAACTCTAAATTTATCAAAATAAGATATAACATCAATGTAAATCATCACAAGAAGTCTATTTTATTATTCACTTGCTATGATTTTTCATAAATTTAAAATAATTATGAGTCCATAACGATAATCATGCGTCTCATTTGTTCAAAACTTGACCCCATAATGAAAGAGGGGAAAAGAGAATCGAAGAAAAGTTGGTTCATTTTCTGTTAAACATGGAATTTTAGGGGCTTCATCCATTAACTACTCCCATATAATAAATTAATAATAATAATAATATAGATTTACACGTATATATTTTATTATTATTATTATTATTATTATTATTATTATTATTATTATTATTATTATTATTATTATTATTATTATTATATATTATAATCAATTATATATAATGAGTTGTAATAATGAATGCACAAATGACGAATATACCCTCGTTTGAGGTCACAAGTTGGTAAAATATAATTTTTTGCTAGTTTATTTGTAAGTTACTCCTAGTCATTCCATTGCTTGACAATAGAGATATATTGGATTGTCAAGCAATTCAATTGGCAAGCCAATTGGAGCTCCATTAATTAGAGTGTCCAAGCAATTAATTAAATCATAATATATATTGGTCGATACTTCAATTCTTTTGAGCTAAAACTGCATCTAACTCTTAAACGCAAATAAATCTGAGTTTTTTATTTTTCTTTTTTCTAAAAGGGTACTGTTGCATAACGCAAAATGTAAAATGCAACATAGTTAAAATGACAAGTAAAAAGTGTGAAATTATGTCACATATGAATTTACATTCGCGGGCAAGATTTGCATTTACGGTAATATTCTGATGTCCATAATTTGTTAAATATTATTAGCTATGCATAAATATTTAAATAGTTTATGCACAAGATAATTTGTTAATTACGGTTATTTTGGAAATTTTTTAATTACCATTATGGTAGTTCAGTGGCATTCTATCTGACTGATCATGTGGCTCAAAAGAGAGATAAAAATTAGAAAAATAAATGTAATAAGTAATTTATAGAAATGGAATTACAAGGAAAAGCAAATTATATACTTGTTTGGCCAAAATCGTCGAGTTGAACCACTACACTTATTACGAGTGAATCATGTTAGCTACTAATTGACCATAATGCCTTCAGTCAAAATTGCCTAAAAATAAATAGTTCTTGCAGCGGTGCAACTGTATAATTATGGAACATAAAAAAAAAGGATAATTATGGCCAAATACTTGTATAGTTTGGTTTAGTTAAGTATTTCTTATTCCCTCCATTCCATTTTAATTCGTAATTATTAAAAAATATTAATTAATGTTGTTGAAACCTAAAATATTTTTACTTTATTTTCTACAATATTTCTAATTAATGCTACCATTTTGACCAACTTGTAATAATTAAAAATCTATAATAAATAAGAATATTGTAGTAAAGTGATATTTTTAACTATTTTTTTAAGATAAAAACTGCATATTAGAATAGGACGAATAAAAAAAAATACAAAATTATAAAAATGAAACGGATGGAATAATTGTTAATTTATTTTAACAACTATTTTAGGCAAGTATTTATGGGTGTAAGGTTATATTTAGTTCAATAAAAAATAAATAAAATAAAATAAAAGAGTGGGGAGACAGTGGAAAACAACAGGGAGAGGATATTGATGAAGGCGACAAGAAAGCGACATTTGAAGTTGGGTTTGTCTAGTGCTGAATGGCTGACGTGGGTCCCCCTTTCTCTCTCCTAATTAACTGCTCTCATTTTCCATTATTGCCCTGCTCTTGGTTGTATGTCTGTTAAATCATTATAATATTTACATTTGCCATCTTCATATATCTGAATATTTTAGTTCATATCCTGACTTTTCGGTCAACCCAGGGATATTTCGAATGCTTTTGGTTTTCAAAATCAATTTTTTAAAACAAATTTGAAATTTTGATTCTAAAAATGGTATAATCTAATTATTTAATAAATACATTTTAAAAATTAATGTAATAAGTATATATGAACTGAGGAGGGGGATAGAGAGATGACGCACCTTCAAAAAAATATATATACAACTTCTTATATAACTGGGTTCCTCATACAAGGAAATCTTGAATTCGTTATTGTTGATAAGTAGTGTGATATTTAATGAAGTAAGATGCAATAAGTATAATTGATACTATTTCAGTTATCAATGATAGAAAAAATATAAACAAATTTTAAAAATATCTTTAATAATGCTTATAAAAGCAGAAGTTAATTATAAAAAAAATGGTTGCTTTATTTTTTTACCAGATACTTGAGGATATAATTTAAAAAATATATATATAAATGTGTTAAAACAAATATTAAACTATGCCTAACTAGTCCCCTGTCTGAGTCAAATATGAGTTGACTCAGTATTTGATCACACCACCACCTTCCGTTACCGCCACAGCCATTTTTAGCTACTACTAGGTCACAGTATCGTCCTAATTACATTTATCAAAATTGGAACATCTCTCGCCAAAATATTGAAAACGAGGGGCTCCAAATATATTAGTGTTGGCCAACCAGGGAGGCATTGGGGTTCGACAAAACGAGGAATTGGATCAAGAATGGCCATTGCTAAGTTTTTGAAGGAAGAGAAAAGAAGAAAAATATGTTATTTCTTAAAAAAATTGTATATACGATTGAGGATATTACAAGGTCATTGGACAAACATGAAGAGTAAAGCGTAATATTAGAACCTTGTGGGATAAAATGTAATAGTTAGATATTTTCTGGGAGAAGTTGTAATTTACCCTAAAATATATTTAGTCATGGCAATCATAGCCGTATGCAATATTATTGCTAACATTGGTCATACAATCATCATTAGCTACCGCTATCTTTCCCACGCTTGGTCTCACCTTAAAATTATATATGTAACAAGCAAATAAGTTGTTACCCTTTTTATTGAAAACGGGCTTTGCTAATTCATCAAGATGGATTTATTATTTAGTTTCATAATTTTTTTGATAAATAATAAGTATTGGGATGATATAGAAGCACAGAAAAATGAAGTTATAAACAATTTACTTTTATTGCAAGCTGTTTGATAACTTACAATAACAGTTTCGAATGGTTACAAAATCTAGACTGAATAACAGTACAACCTACTCATAATGTTGAAAAAAATAAAAATAAATAAATAAATAAATACTCTGTTGGTTCTGAACCATTTGCTTCAATTGGCTTTTACCATTTTATTATTATAAGACATTATGGTTTGCAACTTCTATCAACTGCTACTATCTATCTCTACCTTTGATGTATCATTGGGTTTAGTCCAACGGCTAGTGTTAAGTCAACATTAAAAATTGTTTTACCGCCATTTTATTTCCTGCCCACTACCATGCCTCATGTCCCACGTTGACTCATCATTTATGCAATTCGTAATCGTCTTATTATGCAGTTTGTACACATATTATTCATTTTGCCATTGAATTTTGGCTACCTTAGTAATTATAATATTATTAATTAATGAATGAATAACTAATTAATTAACATTTTTACATTATCAATTAAAATTGATGATTAGAAATTATCGTATAAAACCTTTATTTAGGTTTTTACATAATAAAATATACTTTTATTTAATTTTATCATAATAAAATTAATCTCATAAAATTATTGGACATAAAGATATATAAATTTAAAATTAAATAAATTTTAATAGCGGGGGCTATGCGGCAGTCATTTATGTAACCTCTGCAGAACATCTGGTCGTTAGATCAAATATTAAAAGTTAAAATTATAAAATATTAATTTCGATTATTTATTTTTAATCTAACATTCAGCTCAGAGTACCTGGTTTTGTAAAATTTCACGTATGTATTATTATCATCTAATGTGCCATGCGCCTTACAGGACCCATGATGAGTCCATGGCCCCCGCGTCAATTTTACCTAATAAATGCATATTTTTGCATTTTAAAAAAATATAGATATTTGAGAAATTACAGTTAGTTGGTTACAATGTGAAAGCTAATTTACATGCCAAAAACTGGACTTTAAGTTTAAATACATGATTTAGCAAATTTTACTTGATTTCAACTCTTTATTTTGCAGCCATTACAAATTCGAGGTATAGTTTGCAGTTTAACATTTTTCAAGCTTATTTTGTTGTAGCTTCTAACAACTTGAGTTTTTTACAAACACATACTATCTAAAAATAAAATATATGTTTGAAATTTCCAAAAAATAAAAATAA
>MKEJ01008563.1:0-11419 GCA_001753735.1 Embelia ribes
TGGCGATAGGGTATGGCGATGGCGATGGCGATAGCATTCACATATGGCAGAAACGATGGCGTATGGAGATAGTGTGTGGCAATCGAGTATGACGATGGCATATGGTAATGGTTTATGGCAATAGAGTATGGTGATAATGTATAGTGACAATGCTTATGATAGCATAGCACGATGATGTATATTGTACTTACCCCTTATGCCGAGTGCATATATGTTGTAGATTTAGTACTTGCCCTTCATATCGTATACACGTGCATCCTTAAAACTTATTATTTAGAGTTAAGTTTTGTATATTCGCATGTGCATACATGACATGTACATACTTAAACTCATTTATATAGTATTGTTTAGAATCTGATATGTATCTTTTTATTGCACATGTATTTTGGACTTATTCGGTTTTGTAGGGATAGTGGAGTAGAATTCAGATCAAGTGAGTGTAGCATGCATTTGTAATGGAGGATTTTTGGTAGCTGCATTTGGCTTGACCTTGTAGTTGTTGCGCTGTTGTACTAGAGGCAAGAGGTTGATGTATATATTTCATTTATTTTATTTGACGAACATGTGGCTTGATGGAGTTATGTATTCGCAACATGATATGTTGGCATTTCGGTTTATGTATTATGTATTGGATATGTGGATCGCTTTGGAGGATAACCACATTATGTATATATTTATGGCACGTTGTTATTGTTGTCAGGAGTTGGATTGGTTAATTATTATTTTTCTTTTCGTTTCTTTATCTCATGTCCTCGGATTTTCTCGGAACTCGAAGCGTGACAGTTCTGCATATTAAATAAAAATAAGAAGTATTTGTGTTCAAAGAAAAACTAAATTGAACAAACCAAGAACGAGCTACATGGTTCTTGATTTTTCATACATATGTTTCGGAAAACCAAAACCGAAACTTAGAGGACAAAATCATCACCAAATTTTTAGCTACGGTGGAAAAATCTGAAGGGATCGCATGATCCAACCAACAGAACCTAGCTATCATAACAAAAATTATGTAAACACGGGCCATAGATTTTGGATCAATGCGATCCCTTTGGAGTTCTCCATCAGCATCAAGAACAAACACCACTATACATTTATCTATGCCTCTTGCTTAATTTTGTTCTATATATATAGTAAGAGAAGGTGAATAGGTCATATCTTTTTTTTATTATTATTTGAATTTTCTGTTTTTGCCCACCCTAATTTTGTGGGGGTTTTTTTCCCCATTTTTCATTCACTTTGTGCGATACAAGATAGATAAACAAGCAATTCACCTTTCTCAACTTTTGTCATTTTATACATGTATGTACGTTTAATGAAAAATACTAATATTGTTGACAATACACTTGTAATTAGATTTTTAAGTAGTTTTTCCGTTGTAATGTCCAGAAAAATATTTTAATGTCCGAAAACAGTATCTTTTGGGAAGTTCATATGGTGATCATGATCTATACCAAATTTTTTGGAATTTATTTTTAATTAATTTTTTTTTAAAGTCCGTCTATATAAGACAATGTCCTTTTCTAGTAAAATATATTTTACTAACTATGACCAAAACACATTTATGCCTCTTGCTTAATGTGGTTCTATATATAGTAATAGAAGGTGAATAGGTAATCGCCATTTTTCACTTTTACATATATTCACATATAATTTATTTTTGGTTGCCTGCTATTTTATAGTTTTCAATTTTCATGAACTTTGTGTGATGCAAAGAAGTTAACTACACAAGCAATCCACCTTTCTTGGAACTGAAAGTACAAAACTTACCTTTTATAGTGTATCAAAGTACATAATACTATCACATTCTTATTCGAGTTTTTGAACTTCAAAACTTAGCGACTATATATATAGTTATTAGTATCGATAATCAAATAGTGGATGGAGCCGTTGCAGGGGCAATATTGTACTTTGCCAATAGAACGGGTGATTCAGGTCCAGGTGCCACTAAACCCGAGCTTTTGATCTCTGACAATACTCTGCGCTCATTATTTCCTTGTACTTTGCATAATTTTGGAAGAAACACACCTGCCACGACATAGGAACCCAAAATATTACATATGGGTATATATACTAGCTTGCAAAAAAATATGATTTAAACAATGAGTTCATAAATCAAGTGGGGGCTCCATAAAATGATCTATCGTTCTGTTATATTTGGAAAAATATTAGATTGAATCATATCATGGAAACATATGATCCTTTCTTGAATCATATCGCGGAACTATAAAAAAGCTTCTTTCATCCTTAATTATAAACAAAATTGTATAGATAAAAAAAAATAAAAATTTCAAGCTATTTTTTTGGCAAATAGCAGTGCCTAAAAAATCGGCCGCTACTATTGCATAATAGTTTCGATTAGGGTCTAAACTGATATATACGCATCGATTTAGGAAGAAATTTTTTTGAAGTGTATAGATAGTCACCACTACTTTGTCAACCGTTACGATATAATATTTGTTGTGCGTAATGGGTGGTTATAGGCTATAGCAACTACACCACATATTGATTTCCATGAATCTAGCAAAGATAAAAAAAAAAAAAATCATTGATCTAATTTCGTCGACTGGTATGTTACTTTCATTACAGCATGAAATAATAATACTGCAATAATTACCATTATAGAAATTGTCATTTTTTTGTTTGAAACCACGACTAATAGTAAGAATTTCAACAAAACTGAACGATAGAGCAAAAAATCTTTTATTATTTTAAAAATGGTTATTTCATTACTTATTATATGTATGAATACCTTCACCAGCTGCTAGATTGAAGTAGAGGTCGACAACATTGGGGCAGTTATCATAGCACTTATGAGAGCAAAGCTTCTGTGTGAACTGAGCCTCCAAGAGAGAGTCCGATGCAATCCCCAGAGCCTTCCGATCAAGTCCACATGCTTCAACGCACTGATCTGTCTCGATCCAGTCCGTTAACATGTCCGCCTCTATGGATGATGCCTTACATGTGTACTCTTCAAGCCCGCTTCTTTTCACTATCTTATCGAGCACGCATCGTTTGCCTGTGGATGATACCGCAAACGAGCACGAGTCCTTGTTGAGATTCTCGCACTCGATTTTTCCTCCTACATGGTTGGAAAATCTTTTTAGCCTTGGATTATATTATGCAAAAATGGTTAAATAGTAATGCGACAGTGGTATAGCATATATATGATAATTATGTCGTACTATAGTAATGTTTCAATTGAAACTACGTGACCAAATATAATTTTTAGGTGAAACTATGAAGACAGTGTAATTAACCTAAAAGAAAACAAGTCAACTGCTAAGTCAACTACTTAAATTGAAAGTCCTTTCAAGCAAAACAATAATAATAATTATTATTATAAAAGAAAAAATCTGTACCCAAATAAAGATTTTACTACTTGTGTTAGGTTGCATTTCATATATATATATATATATATATATAATATTTATTATTTTGGCCTGAATAAGTTATAAGTTTTATATTTGATGCAACTGGGTTTTTTTTTTAACAAAAAATGGACTTAGTTATTTACTTAAAAATTGCAATCAATTAAACAGTTCGAATATGGAAGTATTTGACCCACCTATAATGCCTTGAACATGGAGAGAAAGTGCAAGAGCCAGGATGGCCAAGGTCTTGAAAGTAATGTAGGAAGCCATGAGAGAACAAGTTTTTAAAAGAGAGAGATTTTCCTTAGGGTGGGGTTTACAAAGAATTTGGTTTAAGGATAGATGTGTTGAGATTCCATGTGGTAAGAGCTATTTATACTTAGTTGTTTGGACAATTGAGAATGGAATAATGATGGTTTTGGAAACATGGGTGGACCATGGAGGGAGAGGAAAGGGCTATGGCGTTCCTGATATTCAAAATTTCTCCAAAATGCCCCCCTTCAAAAAATATATCTCCTTATATGATTCATATGGACTCGGTCTAATAACCTTGATGATTTAGAAGGTAATTTATTTATTTTCTATAAGATTTCAATTTTAATACACTTATGGTGTATAAATTTTCATACAACGGTGATATTGGATGGAACACATGTGCATTTGTGATAATCTCTACGTATGTAAAAAAACATATGTCTGATGGGGTACGGAATTTCTAAATTGACTAAAGATATAAATTAAACTCTTCCAGAAAACACGAGATCTTTGGATTTGACCACGTAATTAGGGTACATACATAATGTCGTATGGATTAAGCTATTAGTACATCTGTTTTAATTATGAAAATTGTTACTGATTGTTACCAAACAATGGGATGAGGAAATTTTCGCTCTTAGAAAAGGTAAAAATCATATGCACTTAACCACACTGAGGAAGCAAATGGAAAACATCATGAAGAAAAAGTAGTTTTTAAAAAACTCTAACCAAATAAGCTTGTATTTGTCCTATAAAAGCAAAGGAAACGAGCTTACCGATTAGTCTTTGGACACAAATTTAAGAAAAGAGAAAAAGAATTAGGAGCACTTTATCAAAATCCAACCAATATATCATATTTACGAGAGAGATAAATGGAAGCCCTAACGAAAAACAAAAACGGGAAATGTATTCTTAAAATTATGCATATGAGAGAAGGGAAGCAAAAATATTTTATATATTAAGCTAAAAGAGATATCAATCATCTTATAATTAGTCAGAAATACTCAAAAAATATGTAGAATTGCAAAGATATTTAAATTTTAAATAAAAACTTTATTATAGTATAATAAATATACTAATTTTATACAAAAATTGATTAAAATATGATATATTTTTATTTATTTTTTTATTTTTTGCTAATTTTTTTAGAAGGAATGAAACTTTTGGAAACAAATTTTTAGTACGAGTATGAGAAACGAAAACTTTGCGTTCAAAAACGATTTTTGGAAAAACAATTTTTTAATATCCAACTGAGCTTCCGATTAACCATGGCTAGTACATTATTAAAATCACGAAAAAAGTAACGTGACGTTTTCTAGATCATTGGTTTCGAACCTCTAGTTGAGTAGATACCACCCTCAAACTTTTGCACATACTTAATGAGAACAAAATATTTCTCTAGAATTTTAATATTGAAGTTGCTTAATGTTGAAACAAAGTACCCAACACAAAAAGTATCTATAAAATTACATGGTTAGAATTGTTGTAGACAAGGGGCTGCAACAAATACACAATTTGAATCCCATGAGGTCGGTCTAGTAATCAAATGACCAGTACTTATGACATCAGATATGAGGTGGGGAGTTTGCTTCGTATATGCCGCACTTAGGGCCATACTCCCTAACTTGCTATGCTAAACCCTGATCTATGTTGGGAATTATCGTGGATGCAAGACACTAGATCCTGTGGACTAGTCGGACGGCGCAAGACGACGAAAACCACAAATTTCAAAAAATAAAACAAAAATAAAAAACAAAAAACAAATACACAATTTGAACTATTGGAAAAAACCACTTAAGACTCGCCCAAAATTTGAGATTGTAAAAAGAGACTAGACATGTTGAAAGAAATGTGAACCAAACCTATTAAAACCGTCAATTTAGTATTACCAAAATAGTGGGACCACACATTGTGTAATACTTGTACTTGAAAGCCTTAATATTCCACATTCGACAAATCCCATTAGAACACTTAACAAATGGACGAATGAATTATACGAATATCCCCATCATTTTGTTAAAATTTCTAATTGATCCCCATAACTTTAATTGACACACTAATAAACCCTAAATTTTAAAACACAGACTTAAAAAGTGATATATTTCTTGTAGATGTTTTGCAATATCAAGACCCTTAATGTGCGCAATTAAGAGAAAGTAGCAAAAAGACTAATTTGCCCCCAAGTGGACTACACATTTGGTAATTTCATACGTGTTTCATTATTTTTTCTCCATAAGCGATTAATGATGTTACATATTCAAAACTTGACGACGTGTGTTGGAATTAAGACTATGTGAGGCCAATGGAAATTTAGTTGAAACTACGGGGACGTCTGTAATTTATTCCTGAATTGACAATCAATTTAAATTAGTTTTAGTCAAAGTCCGTCAATGAGACCAAATTAATGGACAGAAAATTAATTTACACTTAAAACGTGTGTATAGAAATATGTTTTGATCAGTCTTTGTAATCCCACGTGGACCATTAGTCTTTGAAGAATTGGTTGCTTAGAAGTTGTTTGCTTTAAACTTTTTCCCATTTTCAATTTTTTTTCATAAAATCTAACTGTCTAATTTTTAAGTTGAATTTATTTAATATTTTGATCTAAATAAATTAGAAAATTTAAACTATATACATTTCTTTTTTTTTAAATAAAAAATAAACTCAATTATTTGCTTAAAAGTGCAATTAAACATACCCTTAGTCTTGTGTTTTTTCCATAATTATATAACCTGACTATGTAGCTAGTTTTAAACCGGTATAAGCAGGAATGGCAGGTGGTCTAGTTTGGTTATAGACTTATAATATTGTACCGACTTATAATTAAATAGGTGATTAAACAGCAAAGACTTAAAATGATTTACTTCAAAGTTGAACCAAATTCACTCTTTGTAAAAAAGATTGAGAAAAAAACTCACCACCTTTATTACATAATTCGTTTGGTTGCAAAGTTTTAAAAAATAAGTTACCTTATTTCAATTTTTAAAAAAACAAAAAATTGATGCATTGGGCTTAAAATCAACTTATTTAAACCAAAATAGCAAATAAATTTAGTTTAAAAACTGGATAACCAAATAAAATTTATATTTCAATCAAGTAAACAAATAAACTAAAACTTAAAAACTACTACCAAACAATACTAGTAAGGTGTTTAAATACTTGGGCACTATGGGATTAGTAATTATATTTAACTCATAACTAATAAATTAATAATTAGAATTTAAATGACCTGCGATTGAACAAGAAGAATCAACGATTACACCGTACAATCCGGAAGCAAATGTTGACCAGTCCAAGCCCAGATAAATGTAGTTTTTTGGACCCCAATAATGGAAGTCTTGCCTAAATTTTGAAAAGTCAAATATCATTTCTTTAGGTTTATATATTCATTTTCGTATAAATTCGACATAAAGAAATTTATTCGTGTACCCAAACGGTCATATTAATCCCAACTGTCATTTTTCGAATGAGAAAAAAAGATTAAGAACGTAGCACAAGCTGTGATTTCTAGTTGCAAAGGAAGGAAAATGAAATACATATTATCAATTTTCATAATTTACTTTTTCATATATATCTAAATTAATTATATAGACTTTTCTTTGGTCCTACTTTGCATATTTTTTGTGTACTACTACTTCAAAAATTATATTGGTCTGACCACTTGGTCATGTGATTCACCATTGTCTGCTTTTAGAATATATTGAGAAAATGGTTTACAAAGCATATCACAACTGTGAACTTGTTAAAGCTCATATATTTTTACTTTCCAAAAAAACGTTCATATATTTCAACATAAAACAATCAAGAAAGGGAAAGAGAATGACGAATAATAAATTACAAGTTAGATAAATAAGTCTACGATGCAAAACAATGAATAATTTTAACACTTCCCCTCACTCTTGCGTAGGGAAAAGCCCATCGATATATGGACTGTGGCTAACAATGCGTTCTTATTCCCCAAATATATGCTATAAAACAGGACGTTTGGTGCAACACAAGTTTTCGAATATATGGAGTATAAAAGGACGTATCTATAAGTTTGTTATTGGTGGCAATCGACTTTCATGACTTAGAAAGGTATATCTAATATTTTATATTTTAGTGTAATTTTATTTATATAGCTTTAGCCCTCCGTTGTCCTCCAAAAAAACAAAGTTATAACTTTTCGCTTAAATTTTTTATATGATATTCGGCCCTCCTATTATATTTAATTTCTGGATCTGTTTTGCCCATAATGCCTACCTCTTGTATCTGGATTGGTTGTATGTCACTAAAAAACATTTGTTGAGTGAAAGAAGATAGCCAAGTTACTTTTGGAATAACTTAATAGACAGAACGCTTGTTTGGAGGTAACTTATAAATTTCAGTTAAAATTTTTTTTTTCTTTTTAAAAATTAAATAATATTTTGTTACTTAGCTTAAAAACGTTATTTATTTACTATTTTAACTTAAATAAACTGAAATTTTAAATTAGATATTTTTATTTTTTTTAAATAAAAATAAATTCATTTATTTACTTAAAAACTATAACCAAACAAACCTATAATATAGCATATCGGTTCACGTGTATAAATTAGGCCATCTTTAAACTAAACCTAGAAGTATTGTTAAAATAATTTGGTACGTTAGTAAGAGAAAATAGTGTCTTGTATCTAGGTTGGGAACTCCTTTCCTGTACCAACAACCGTGTCCCCACATTCCAAGTATCCCGTCACTTTATTACTTAAGATTTGTTTTGTCGCAGTATTTAAATAAATTAATTAAATTATTTTTTTAAAATAAAATAGTTATATGTATTTAACTTAAATTTTTTAGGTTATTTAGATTAAAATAGCAAATGAGTTCTATTTTAAAACTGAATAGCTAAATATTATTCAATTTTTAAGTAAAAAATATTAAAAAATTAAAACATATAAATTATAACCAAACAATCACTCAATGAAAGAAGATAGTAATCAAGATGAACAAATACACAAGAAATGTGAAAATGGAGTCGTCATTGACGGATTGAATGGAAGGGACACAATTCAAAAATTTGTAGAATTTTTATATAAAATACAAATATTTTTTTTTATTAATCCCACTATATTGCAATCAGCCTGACATAAAGTACTAATCTCATATATAAAAGTGTTACATACTTTTATTCGGAAATTTTGGATATGTCACGGGATAGTGTGACAAGAGTCATGATTTACCATACCACATGCTATGATTTGGTGGAATTACAAAATATATGCATGACTAAGTTCGAACCGAAACTGACTTTATGTTTCTGATTTTTTGTTCGTGCTATTATAGAGAGCAAAGTTATAGTAGTTCAAAGACTTTATTTTTCAATTAGAGATATCAAGGACCAAAATTCCAGGAGCCAAGTTCGCTATTGTAATTAACCCTATTAGAAATTCAAGGACCAAAATTCCATGAAACGTTTGTTATTTTTTGACTTTTCATTTGTGAAATATTAGTTAGTTAGGAAGAAGTTTGTTATTTTTTGACTTTTCATTTGTGAAAGATTAGTTAGTTAGGAAGACGTAACAAATGTAAGGAAAATTTTCTAATTTTCTAAAGATTGTATAGTTGAGAGAGGACTCAAGTCTCTTACCCCCGTGATATACGCAGTGAATAACATATTTTCCACATTAGGTCAAAAAAACACATAGAATTGTTCATATACCTAAATGCGTAGAATTTTTACATGATAATGATTTACATACATATTAATATATATATACTTCAAGTTCATTTGTTTGCGCCTCTTAAGCAAATAAGCGATTTATTTCAAACTATAAAAAAATAAATACCTACAATTTAAAATTTTTAGCTTACTTATACCATAACAATAAAAAATTTCAATTTATAGGCTGAACAACAAACATTGTCCAACTTTTAAGAGAAAAAATTAAAAAAATTAAAATTTATAAGCTACAATCAAAAAAGTCATTTTTTTTTCTAATATACCATGTTGTTTGATTGTTAGATGATGTGAATTGCTCCTATACTTAAAGGAGGAGATCAACGTTTATGATTTTGCCAACCAAGTGTATATACAAAGTATGTACACAATAATATGTACATATATAATTACTCTTTCTTTATATATGCTTGCTATGCTCTCTTGTTTCGCCATCCTTTCGTTCTTTAGCCCCCTATTTGTAACGAGTTTCAATCTTTTGGTTCACAGGACAAGTCCTACAAGATAGGAACAAAAAGCCTGCACACGCTAGGCGTTCTAGCAACCTTTCCAGAGCTCTACTATACCAAGCTTGAAAGCAAGCTGCTGCTTGTGTCCAGTGGGAGCTTCTTTGCCCCAAAACCGGCAACCAAGAAAATGGTTGTTCTAACACGCAACGGCTTTCGCACGATAATAGACATCCCTTGTGTTTAGCCAAAAAGGCAAACCAAGAAGGGGGAGGGAGGGTGAACTGGTTTTCTGTAAAAATTATCGAGTTAAAAATCTTTCTATCTTTCTCAAAAATGTGTTTTAAGAAGTATGATGAATGAGCAAATGATAATAGTAATAAATAGATTGAAAATAAAGGACATGAAAGAAAATACAACACCGCAATATTTAGTAGTTCGGCAATAGTCTTTCTCGACAATGAATCGGTAGGACTCCTACGTCCACTCTTCAAGATTGTACGTTGTGAGTTTCCTTTAGAATGCAATATAAAATTTTACAACCTAAAGAGCCGGTTAGTATTCTGAGTTCTAACCGTGACTAAAATCAAGTAGTTTGACGGATACTACTTGCTACCTAAATTCTTGAGCTACTCGAGTTCCTAGTTCGAGCTTGTACTCACAACCCGAACACAATCCCTCTCAAATTACCAAAAACTAGCTCAAAAACAAAAGTTGAAAGTTTATAACTTACTTCCTAATATTACAGCAAAGTTTAGCATGAGAATGTCACTCAAATTTAACCCTTATAAATTAGTAACAAAATTGAGTAAGAATGAAAAGGGAATTTGAGCTTTTGGACTTGTGAACTTGAATGATATAGCTTGTTCATTTCTTGGTCTTGAAAGGTGTATATGAGTGATACATATCTAATTTGAAGTAGACATAACCGTTCAAAAAGATGCTAGTTGTCCGACAAGATCCCTAAAGAGTAGAAAGATGAAAATTTGCATTTACTAAGGCTGTCTGATGATTCTGAGTAGGGTGTCCGATGCTTGTTCATTGGCAAGTAACCCGTCGGATACTGAAAAAATGTCTTAGAAAATTTTCAACTTTTTTTGGATCAGGGGTAACTCTGGACATGTTTGTCTGGCGTGTTGTCCAATGCCTTAAGCCATCGGACGGCCGTCAGACAGACAAAAAATCTGTAACCGGGAAGAAAAGTAACTGGGAGTTGTGGAGTAAAACTCTATCACTGAATGAATAACGGCGGGTAACGATGTGTTTGTCATGTAAAGACTTCATCTTAGCCTTTGCAATGTTGGCATTTTTGTGCGCATCATTCCTTAACTCCTCAAGTTCAATAATGTGTAGTTTACAATTTTCCTCCGTAGCAAGAAATGGCTCATTGCATTTTTTAGCAGCCCAATAGGTTTTATGCTCAAGTTCAAATGGAAGATGACATGCCTTGCCATAGACAGGCCTGTAGGGAGACATCCCTAAGATCATCTTGAAGGCAGTATGATAAGCCCATAGTGCATCAATAAGTCGTTATGACCAATCCTTGCGGTTTGGATTAACCGTTTTTTCTAAGATCCCCTTGACTTCACGATTGGCTAATTCAACTTGGTCACTCATTTGTGGGTAATAAGCAGTATCAATTTTATATACAA
>MKEJ01008564.1:0-11858 GCA_001753735.1 Embelia ribes
TTTTGATAACTTGGACAAAAGGAAAATTGTGTCAAGTTTATTAAAAAATATTATATGCAACCTGACTTGAATAAGTATGAAAATTTAAAAAGTAACGAACTTCCCCCTTTAAAAAAAAAATAATAATAAGCGAATTTATTATTTTTTAGAAATACAATGCGACCCTTTTTTGGAATGTCTCACATTAAGCGAATCCATGTTTAATTAAAATAAGTTGTGCAAGTCTTTAATGTAGCAACCATTACGAGTACAAATTCCAAGGGAGATTCTGCATACAGAGATCATTTCGTTAGGTTAACATTATGTACCCCAATTTCTCCGGACTTAACTTTTTTGATGCAACCAACGTCAATAACCGGAGATCAGCAAGTTTTATTTTTGATTAAAAATGAACCCTCATTCAGTATTTGGAACCCGAATTTGGATAAATCCCCATGAATCGTTTTGCTTAGTGTAAAAATTATTTTGTCAACTTTATCACGCGGTATTTTAACAAAGTCATTTTGTAATGCCCCGTTTCAACTGAGTTTTTGTCACGTTCCGAAATTTTATATCATATCCCGAGCACATGACTTACACAGAATTACTTATAATAAAAGATAAAACTTTTTAAATAAACATCATTTGCTCAACATCTCACAAAATATCCACTCGGGCTAAAACAGTTTGCCCATTTATTTGAAAATACCAAAATCTCAAAATATCATCTTGGCTCAACGGCCTACAATTTTGTTGAAATCAACTAAATATTATTCTTGAAATACTAAAATAAAAATATAATTACTCTCCACAAACTTGAGTAAGCTGCACGAACTCTAATTCTGGATATGAACTCCACCTATTCCTGCCCCTATTTGGGATAACAAAATAAATTCAAACAGACGGTTAATTTTACTATGCTTGTGAGTAGCTTGTTGATATAAAGAATGTATGCTTGTGAACATGATCAATCAAAACACGACAATGAAAATCACAATACAACTACTCGAAAAAGAAACAAAGAATATATATACTCATTTAGTTATATCACAATTTACGATGAGCATGAAGATTGTGTGAAACAATGTGTGTAAAATCGTGTGCTGAGTTCCGTGGAAGTGTGTGAATAAGGTGATTTGTGGCATAATAGTGTGTTTTCCTTATACATAGTTCAGCTTTTTGAATACTTCTAATAACTAATCCCGTCTGCCTACTTGCTTGTCAAATTGTGCAATCCTAGAAGAAGGTGCACATAGCGCTTAAAGGAATTTTACATAACTACTAGAAGTTACTCCACGTAGGAGTTGAACAAGGGTATATGCTCTATGTTCGTCCATGTATTGTATAAGTCAGTAGCGCAATATCCATTTATGTATCGTTTTGGGACAAGGAAGCTATATATGTAACTACCTTTTGTAAATCAAACCAAAGTTATTTTGTAAAAATGTTTATAAAGGCTTGTAACTGTTGTAAAACTTATGTTTTAATATAAAACTCCTGTGTCGTAAATGTTGCATTCGATTGCAAGGTGAGTGACGAGCATCTGTGGATAGTTATTTGGTGTAATATTATTAAACTCATATTTCTCGGGTTTCCAGGAATCCGGGGGCTTGACATATTCCTAGTCGAACCTCTGCCTTTGTGATCACATGTACCTGCAAAAGAAAAATGATACAATTTATTTAGCCTATAAAATAAAATTCCATGTATCAGTTGAAGTAATATTTTACAGACCGAATAAGAAACCTACTAAAACATGTCCTACCGATATCCTTATGATTGGGAAATCTTTCTTTCTTACATATAGTCACTAAATGTAAGTACATGCATGTTTTTTAATACAACTCCAACTATTGAAGAAAGGGTGAACCATTGTTGAATTTATTGTGAACATTACTTGAATGGACTATCCATGTTCGAAATAATCTTTATGAAGCGAATATAAGAATACGTACTTCATATTCTCTACAAATCCTTATAGGGAAGTGTCATTTAATGGGTTGTCTAGGCGCTTAAAGTTGAGGGTTGAATAAAAATTTGATTCAATTTTTCATATAATTGTTATGCTTAGTGTGTGACTTGTTGATTTTTTAGGGATTAGATTGAAAGAAACTGACTTACAAATTTGATCTTTTTCGTCAGCAATCTTAGACAAACAAGTAAAATAACATGTCATATAAGAATTGATATTTAATTTCATATTAAATTTTCTAAAATTGTCAACAAATATATTCATGCACAAGCTTAAAGAGTGATTGTTATCAGGATAGGAACAACAATGGTAGTCTTGGCACCACAGTTTGAGAGTTTGTATGCAATTTCTATTCTAGAACTACCACTTTCAACAACCAAAACATCTCTTCCTTTAAAAGCCTTGCCATTGTAATACTTGTTAGAATGTAAAACCTCCACTTTAAAGTCATTGATCACTTCAAATTATGGAATAATCCCTCACTATTTTCACCAGTCGCAACCACAAGAAACTCCACAATAAACTCTTCCATGTCATCAGAACCAACATTATTTTCCATAACTTGCCATCTTTCATTGAAAAATGCTTATTCGATAGAACCACCATATAACGGGACTACCTTGAAGTGTGACACATAGTCGTCCAAATAGGATATGAATTGATTTTTGGGCACAGATGTAGGTGCATTTTTAGGGTAAGGCATGTCGGGTGGGTCTCACAAAATTGCTTCGCAAGGCGAAATTTCAATCTATCATAAGATCTCATTTTTCATAGAGAGGCACAACAAATTTCTCATCTTGGACAATGTTTGGTATACAGAGAAGGTTGAGGTATGTTGAGGTGGCAAAAACAGCAGGCCCTGTTCCTATGATGAGAACCACAGTTTCTCGGGCTTGTGCCATGTTTTTCACTATAAATGGCTAACAAAATAATATCACAAGACTTCTTTTGAAAAAAACAAACTCACTAGGCTATGAAAATTGAGGGGATTTAGAGTAACTACCAGCAAATTTGTAGTGGGGACTAAATTGGCACAGTTAGAAATCTATGGGTTTAATTAGAAACTATGGGGAAAGAATGTTTGAAATTTGAATTTTGGGGTTAAAAGTGAAATTTTTGTCCTACCCGTGTGTTGTCTCTCACTCACTCTCTTTCCCTCTCCCTCAGTTAGATGCGTTGGTAGTTGCATTGGTAGATGCATTGGTAGATTCGATGGTAGCTGCGATGGTAGCTGCAGAGGTTGATGCAATGGTGGATGCGGCGGTCGAGACAGATGTCATAGATATTGATTCTTGTTGATGTGTTAGGAGGTATCGTCTTGTTTAACTCATTACCTAACATCACTATCCTATCTGATCAATTCGATGTTCTTGTTTTCTGTTATTCATACAAGTAATATTTATGGATTTAAGGAATTGTATTTTTCCCCCGTATCTTGACCGCTTTGTAATACTATCGTCGTTTCATTCCACAATCACTCTCGTTTGGTGTCCCTCTAACAAAACTCACTCGATGGAGTTAAGTTAGAGTGGAACAAAAAATGTGAAGACTGTTTTGTTTGGCGGATACGTAGATTTCGACTCTTGTTTTGCTTGTTCAGAGTCGTTGTTTTGTTTGGCGGGTGCATTGATTTCGGCTCCTATTCTTCTTATTCGATTCGTTGCTTCGATTGGCGAATGTTTTGATCTCGGTTCTTTTCCTTCTTAGTGGGTATGATTTCGTAGTGGTTGCGGATTCATTGTATAGTGTTGTGGAGTTGATCGAGGCTTTGCATAGTCAGTGCAGAGTTGTATAGGTATGCAAACTTATATATGTATGCATAGGAATATATATATATATATATGCGTAGTGTTACTATGAAGTGTTGTTGTTGATATAGTATTGCGTTGTTTCTCACGATGTGGTGTTGCCTTTTGTGTTGTATGCTTTAAGTGTTGCATTTGGTGATGTTTACATTGATTGTAGTATTTGGTGATGTTCGCATTGATCATAAAGTATTTAGTGTTGATTGCGTTGAAGTGTAGTATTTGGTGTTGTATGTGTAGAGGGTTTGGAGTTGTGTGAGTAGAACATTTGGTGTTGATTGCATTGAGCATAGGTGAAGATTTAGATGAAGTATCCGAATTTGTTTGTCGATTCCAGTATGTCTTTATTTGTTGTATTGTATATGCGAATTTTGGGGATGAACTTTCCTACCAAGTGGAGGATGTAACGTCATGAAATTTGTGGGTAAATTTGCGCATTGTTAAATAATATTATATGAGTTATAATATTTTTTTTCTCTGTAATATATATTATGTATTAGAGTTTAGAAGTAGTGGACGATGTTTTGTGGTTGGGGTTTGACCAACGCGGTTAAATATAAGTTGTAGTCGTAACAGTTGTTTGATATTTTGACTCTATCTCTCAAACTGTAAATTTGATTGAGACCTATGATATATCGTTGGAAAGTTATTTCATTTATCTACAATTTTCATCTTTTAAGAAAATTTTAATTTGAAGAATAGAGTGGTCAAATTAAAGCTTGAAGTGTTCAGGTTATAGGTTGGCAGAACAACAGATTTTTAGAGGCCATATTTAAAAGCCAAAAGTCAATCTTTTTTTCCTCATTTCTATTTCAAACCAGCAAAAAGAGGGAGAGAAAGGGCGGCATGGGGGCTCGGCTTCGCGCCGCTGTTTCATCTGGCTTAGGAGCTCGGTTGTTCATAAAAAGTGGATATTTGGTATCATCATTACATCGCCATTGTTTTGGCACAAATTTTTCTTTCTATCTCTCTCATTGGCATTGTCTCAATTTTTATGCGTTTCTTATACATCAAAACAAATTTGATTTTCCTATTCCTCATCTTGTGTAGATAATTTTCTTGTATAGGTATGTAGCAATCCAAGTTCGTTTAGTAGGTTGAAGCTTGGAGGGTTTCAGGGTGATTTCAACTCTTTTCATTTGTTGTTTGGGTTTGAGGTAAGTACACTTTCTATTCACCATCGCGATAGCTATGCATACTATCATTTCATCTTCTTGGTGGCGTGTTCTCATTTTTCATGTCAAACGAATTGTTGAAATAAAATTAGGAAAAGATTTTCTTATGTGTTATAGAATATTTATATTATAGGATTGACGTGATTTGAGCAACAGAACTAGGTCAATTAGTAGAGCACAAAAAGTCGATTGAGTTGGAACATGTAAAGTCTTTCGGCTTGTATTTTGGCAAAGTTTATGTGGCACAGGCTGATTCAGAATGATAATATAAATTTTAATCTTTATATGTATATTGACAGGTGTAGCATTTCATCAGGTTTAAAGGCAACTATTAATTATACACTGTTATTTCAGTCATATAGAATGTTATTTTGGAATAAGGCGATAGTTGTACTACTTAGTATTATCGTAGTATAGATATATTTATATATTGAAGGTGTTGATTTGATAACTCATAGTAGAATCATATATCATGTAAGTTAGATGTGAATGTAGGATGTGAATGTAGTTGGAAGTTGATATGTATAGTTTACTTTCTCGAGGAGATTATGTAAATGTCGGAACCTAAAGATTATATTGTATTCTATATAATTTAGAGCATATAATATGGAGCGTATACCGTGGAGCATGTTCTGTAGAGTATATACTGTAGCGTTTACAAGCGAGACATGTAAACTTTATTGGAAATTTTGGTATAGTTATTTGGAATAATCTTTAATAATTGGGAAAATGTATTTTTATCACAAATGTATTTGAAAAATATGAGTTTTGAAAAGTAAAGATATATGAGGTTTTAAAAAGTATATTTCGGTGTTTGAAAGGTTTGATTAATGAATTTGAAAAGTAAAATGTTGTTGATTGAAAATGAATGATTTTTTGAAGTTAAAGGATTTGGTTATGATATTTTCGGCAAAGGAATGTTTGGTTATGAGATTTCAGTTTTGAAAAATAAAAAGGTAATGATGTGTTGGAATTTTAGAATAGTATGATTAACTTGAGGAGTTTTCATACATGATTTCAAGATGTAAAAGAATATTTATATCGCAGTTGTTTAGGCACTTTAACTTGCCGAATGAAAAGTGCATGTAGTTCGGAAATGTAGTTTGGATTAAACAGATTTATACCCTACTGGACGAGCATCTAACATCTTTGAGTTAACATTCGGATATATAAACTCAGGGCATTTGGTACCTTCAAGATGTTAGATGGGGGGTTGTGTTGCCTTTGAGATGTTGGTCGGGGGTATGTGTTGCCTTTGAGATGTTGGACGGGAGCATATGTTGCCTTCAATGTGTTAGATGGTAGCATGTGTTGCCTTTGGTATGTGGCATTTGAATTTATAAAGAGAGAAAGCATACGATGCTAGCCCTTTATAAATTGTGAAGCGGGTTGGGCATGAGATGCCTTCGAGTTTCTATATGAGATACATGTGGAGTTCGGATTTATAAAGAGAGTAGGCTTATGATGCTAACTATTTATAAATTAAAAAATATGGGGTAGGGCATGAGATGCCTTAGAGATTTGATATTTAATGTATGTGGTAGCCAGGGCATGAAATGCCTTCATGATTCATAATGTGTTACGCGAGGTGGTACATGATGCAGTATGCTATGTGGTTTGACATGTGATTCGGAATACAATTTCTCGATCTGAGGTACTAGTTATATGATTTTACTGTAATACATCGACATATGGAGTATGATGTTATTTATTTGTTTTTAGTTACTATCTTATCATTGGTATATTAGTTTAAGATAGTATCAGTGGCATATATGTGATGAGTTGGCAGTGGCAGTAGCATATACGTAATTAAGTACTTTCCCTGGATGCTTCAAGCATGCATTGATTTGAACTGGGAGTTCGGGCATTGTAGATGCATGTATAGTATGTTGGCAACCTGGGCGAACTTCTAGGTGTTATCGCATGTTCTAAACATGCCTTACTATAATCTGGAAACATAAAAAGTAGAATTTGAATTCGTTATGTGGTGGTTGGTATTTGGAACTTGGTAATTGATACAAATTGGTAATTGGTAATAGGAATAGCGGGGTACTTTGCATAACATGTGCATATTTGTCTTATCCATTTTGCATTCTTATTTATCATATTATTTAGAATCTAACATGTATTTTCCCCTCTATTTTGTACATATTGGCTCCTGTGGTTTTGTAGGTGGAAGTGGGCACAGAGCATTGTTTGAGATACGTACTTTTGTGTGGGCCATTCTATGCTGATGTTGTATTTAGTTAAATTTAGTGTTTATGTATATATTTTTGTATGCAAGGTACACATTGTTGTATATATTGTGACTGATGTAGTCTCATTTTGATGTGTATTTGGTAGTCGAAGCCAGGAAGTTATGTATAAGGTTTTTTTTTATTATCTTCTTTTGGACAAGCAAGCAGCTTGATGATATGATGGTAAACTTCGGTAGTTTATTGTGATGTCGTTTATTTTGATATACATGTGGGCATGCTATATGTATACTTATTTTATATATATTGTAGGCACGTTATATATGTGTGTGTGTGTGTGTATGTGTTTGTGTGTATGTATGTGTGTGTGTGTGAATTGCTATTGGAGCTGGGTTATGGGTTGTGGTTAACAGTTTTGTTGTAGTTATTTTATTCTTTTTCTTTATTTCACTTTATATCCCTGGGTTTTCTGGAATTCAGGGCGTGACATAGGCAGTCTGATAAGCCCAAAGTGTATCAACAAGTCTATATGACCAATCATTGAGGCTTGGGTTGACCAATTTTTCCAAGATCCTTTTCACCATATGATTCATGAATTCGACTTGTATGCTCATTTGTGGGTGATAAGCAGTACCAATTTTATGCACAACCCCATACTTTTTGACCATTACCCTGAAAGGGTGATTGCAAAAATGTTTTCCTCCATCACTAATCATGACTCGTGGGGTTCCAAACATAGCAAAAATATTCTTCCTCAGAAACTTAATAACTACCTTATAGTTGCTAATATAGCCTCAACCCACTTGGACACATAGTCCACAGCTACCAAGATGTAGAAAAAACTGAACGAGGGGGTAAAGGGCCCCATAAAATCAATACCCCAATAATAAAAAATCTCAAGAGCGATAATTGGTTCTTGGGGTATTTCATTACGCCTAGTTAGCTTTCTTATCCTTTTGCATCTATCACATGAACTATAGTGACTGTCTACATCTTTGAACATATTCAGCTAATACAAACCACATTGAAGGATCTTTGTTGTGGTTTTCTTTGTAAAAATGTCCTTTACAAGCACCTACATGACAATGCTTGATGACACTAAGGATTTCATAATCGTAAATATAACGTCGAACTAATGAGAATGAATAACTCTGGAGACAAGATAATTTGCTAGATCGGCGAACCAAGGGGTATCAAAAGTGGTAACAATATAGAGCTACTCATCGGTAAAGTGCTCGTTGATTGGTAGAGAGTTGTCATTGAGCTTCGAATTAGAAAGCCTAGATAGATGATCCGCAACAACATTCTCGATCCCCTTCTTGTAGCAAATCATTATATCAAACTCTTGGAGAAGTAAAATCTAACTTTGAAACCAAGGCTTAGCCTCCTTTTTTACGAGGAGATATTTAAGTGTTGTGTGATCAATGAAAATATTGACGGGAGAACCTACAATATAGGAGCAAGTTTATTTAAAGCAAAGATAATGGTTAAAAGCTCCTTTTTTCAGTCGTGGTATAGTTGACTTGGGCGTCATTGAAAGTTCGGCTGGTGTAGTAAACTACGTGAATCTTCTTGTCTTTACATTGTCCCGAAACTTCTCCTACCACATAATTGATCGCATCACATGAGGTTAAATGGGAGAGTCCAATCCGGAGGGCTATATAATAGGAGCAGATATCAACAGGTTTTTCAATGTATCAAAAGTTTCCTGACACTCGAGCATCTACTTGAAAGGGACATCAATAGAAAGTAGATGAAACAAAGGTCTAACAATAGTGTTGAAAGACTGAATGAATCATTACTAAAATCCGGCATGACTCAGAAATGATCTCACGTCTTTCACCGATATGGGTGGTGAAAGATTCTCAATGAGTTAGACTTTTGAACGGTCTACCTCAATCCCTTTTGATGAGATTATATGCCCAAGAACAATACCTTGTATTACTATAAAATGACACTTTCCCCAATTTAACACCATAATAGTATCCTCACATCCTTAGAGGATGCGCTCAAGATTGGTGAGCCAATTGCCAAAACTATCTTCGTAAATGGAGAAATCATCCACAAACACCTCAACAATTTGCTCGACCATGTCACTAAAAATGCTTATTTTAAACCTTTGAAAAGTCATAGGTGCATTACATAAGCCGAAAGACATATGTCTATAAGCAAACATCTGAAAAGGATATATAAATGGGGTCTTCTCTTGGTCTTCGTAAGCAATCTCGATTTGGTTA
This sequence comes from Embelia ribes, assembly GCA_001753735.1. Lineage (NCBI taxonomy): Eukaryota > Viridiplantae > Streptophyta > Magnoliopsida > Ericales > Primulaceae > Embelia > Embelia ribes. The sequence continues at coordinate 9,364 of MKEJ01008564.1, forward strand.
TATCCAAAATAACCATCGAGTAAGCAATAATACCTATGACCCACCACTCGTTCAAGGACTTGATCTAAGAATCACAAAGGAAAGTGATCCTTCTTGGTAATTGGGTTGAGTCGACGATAATCGATGCACATCCTCCAACCTATTTGGATACGAGTTGGAATCAACTCATTTTTCTCATTAGTGACAATAGTAACCCTGGATTTCTTAGGCACAACCTAAGTCGGGCTTACCAATTTAAAGTTTGAAATCGGTAAAATAACATCCAAAAGTTTAATAACTTCACCCTTTACAACCTCTTTCATAGTAGGATTTAGCCTCCGTTGCATCTGTCGCACAAATTTGGCTTCATTCTCGAGATATATCTGATAACTGCAAATCAAAGAATTTATGCCTTTGAGATCCACTATAGACCATCCTACAGCTCAGTGGTGCTTACTAAGCACACCAAGAAGGGCGTTTTTTTGTACAATGGTGAGCTCAAAAGAAATCACAATAGGAAAGGCTTTGCCTTTTCCAAGAAAGGCATATTTAAACTCCGGAGGAAAGGCGTTTATGTTCAGGTATAGGTATAGGACCCCTTCCTTCCAAAAGCACGACCTTGATGCCACTTATCTCGATTGGCTAGAATTTGAGGTCCCACCCCTTCACTGCATTCGTATCCTTGTAAACAATAGACCTACTCTCATCGTCAAATAATTCACTAAAATATTCGATATTGCATCAATATCTAATATCATAAAATCTATAGGGAAATAAAATTGCTCAACCTGTATTAAGACATTCTCAATAATTCCCCTAGGAACCTTTAAGGAACAATCAGCCATTTAAAGCATTGACTTTACTGACTTAAGATCCATAATCCCAACTATTAGTATACAATGTACGGGATTAGGTTCACACTAGTGCCTAAGTCTAATAATGCTCGACCAATATCACAATCCTCAATCACTACAAGAATTCTAGGGTAACCAAGATCTTTACACCTAACAGGAGTATATGGATCAATAATGGCACTTACCCATATGATAAAAAAAGCCCTTTCATTTACATTTAAATTTCACTTTGCAGTACATAACTTTTTTAAGAACTTGGCATAGGATGAAATTTGTCATATGGCTTCGAGTAATGGAATATTAATTTTAACCCGTTGTAGTGTTTCAAACACCTCTTTATTAATTACACACTTATTCAGTTTGGCCAACCTTTGCAGGAAATTTGGTCGCGGCATGTATTTTCTAAGCATTTGTTCTTCCTCTCCCTCTATACTAACTATTTTTTCACTTTCGACTTCATGCATGAGCCTTTTAGAATTATTATCTGGATCATGTAAGTGCTTCATAGAAGTTTCTCAAGAAATATCAAGATTTGGTGTATCACTAGCAGCAGTTCAAGATGAAGAGGAGTTGATCAAGTTACACCAGTCAAAAGGGGCATTCGATTGATCAAAAGGTACTTTATCTAGTCGAAAGAAAGTTCATCTGGACGAAATCCTTGCTATTCAGTTTATGTTTTTTGTGTAGAAATAATTTCATTCCTTCTTTTCGAGATCATTTTGCCATTCCTCAGCACAATAATAACATTGACTTGATCGGGTGGAGTTTTCCCCGCTGTATTAGCGCCCGTGAATTGCACTTGCTTTAAAGGATGTGGCTTGAGTTGTGCGGGCAAACGACCACCACTTGGATGAGACAGAAATTGAACCAGATCATTTACCAATTGTCAGAATCGAGGGGTGAGTTGCTACAACCCCAAACACAACAGAAATAACCACACAACCACCAATATGAAATATATATCATCATATATTAAACTACCCATCAGTCTACTTATAAAGTCAGCTAACTAAGTCAATTGGCGTAAACAGTGCGCCAAACAAAAGAATATATACAATATCAGAGTCTGCAGCGAAAACTACAAGTACAATAAACCTGTCCAGCCCTATAGTCCGACACAGAGCCAAAAGCTGCCATAAGAACAAATCTAGCAAAACCAAAAACTGTCGCTGAATGCTGCTGGACTGAAAATGATAGATGTCAAATCTATTCAAGACAAATCAAGAACAGGCGGTAAGTCTACGATATCATGGAAATAACTGACAGAAATAACCAAACAACTGGAACAACTGGAAACAGTATAAAAACAAATATGCTGATAAATACTGAAAAATACTGAAATGTAAACCAAACAATAACAACATGGCGGTAAACAACAGGGAAATAAAACTGATAATCCTAATGTGCAATAAGCATCACTGAAATACCCTGAAACAACACCTGCACATCAGAAAATACTCGTAAACAATCCGCCAAGTAACAACGTACGTGTCTACAACTAGAGCCACGTCTGACCCCAATTGTAGCGTCGTTTCCCATTTGTGAAAAAGGAGCATGAACCGACCTATTGGGAACAACTCCAGTCCACGGTGGCCGCAGAGAGGACTACCCGACTACCGCTAGTTCAACGTGGGTGAACATGTATTTCTTAAAGTTTCTCCC
>MKEJ01008567.1:0-12342 GCA_001753735.1 Embelia ribes
GTGACAAGAAATGTGCAACATGTTACCTCGGGTCTCCCATTCCATCAAACATCTTGAAATCAGGCCGAGAGAATTTTGCAGGGAATAGTACGATATCAATCCATGAGGGATAGGGCTTTGACATCATTTGAAAACTTTCTTCACCCCTATTCGTAATTTTTTGAACTTCTTTTCTTACTATCTTATCTATCATCATCATAAGTTGTTGGCTAAGTTGGCCATACGATACTTGTCGGATATTGGAGTATCCAGAATAATTGGTCCCCATTAAGGAAGGCTGGATAGGAAGCTTTCCAGATACTCTTAACATCTTTTGAGATGTTCCTAACTATATGGAATGGGCCTCATTTTTTTTCATGGTTTTTACAGGTTGTCCACTCGAAGTTAAGGCTATACCTGAGCTTACAATTGTTGTATTTGCTCTAACATTAAAGCAATTTCTTTATCTTTATCTCTTCTTTTTTTAGATTCTCTAACATCTTCAGAGTCTTGTACCTTCTTTTCACTGTCAATATCAACCATCATGACTGCAACAACCTTTCCCTTATTAGAGATTGATTTTGGTGAAGATGAGCTATCAGGAAACTATTGAGTTTCGATATTATCCATGTCTATCTTTCTAGTCATGGACCTTGTTACAGGCACCTTTCAGAACAACTCAATTGCTTTAGTTCCAAAATTTGATCCTTAATATACAGGATACTCTGATTGACTACCCTCTCTCAAGCTTTTCTATTGTTCCAATAACATTGGCAGCAACCGAACATGACTTTCATTTCTTTGATCTGGAATTTATTTTCTTCCCTGCATCATCCTTTTTGGGATGAGAACTTACCGGTATTGACGATACTCTTTCTTCTTTAGCAGCCAAGAATCTCTCAAAGATTCAAGGAAATTGTGATAGCTTTCTTCTTTCATTTTCCATCACTTTCTTCCCGATGTCCTATAATTTAAGTGAAGCTGGGTCATAAGATTTGTATAGTGGGTTTTCTAACTTTTCCATATCAGAAAGCTAACTACTCTCTCCCAGAGCTTTTTCTATTACCCTTATAACAATGGCAATAACCAAATACTAATTTGTTTTCTTCGACCTGTAATTCATTTTCTTCCCTGCATCATCTTTTTTTGGATGAAAACTTATTGGCATTAATAGTACCCTTCTTCTTTTCCATGCCAAAATCTTCCAGAGCTTTGAGAAAATTGTGACAGTATTTTTTTTTCTTTTACTTTCTTCCCAATGTTCCAGATAATTTTTCAATTTTCCCTGAATGCAGCTTCCTGTGCCGAATTTGCTACATTTACTGACCTTTGGGTACATCTGAGGAGCTGCCTTACATCATCTTCAATAGTCCCAATTTTGATAACTGTTAAAGTAGCGGCTACAATTTAGTTTGCAGTTTTGGCCTTAACCGAGAATGCCCGAGTCTTTGAAGTGTTTCAAAGCTATCTGAGACTCTTAGCAGCTTGGAAATAAACTTCAGAGATTTTCATTAGGTCATCTGCTTTCTTATGGAGATGACTCTAGAAAACAGTGTCAATTTATTGGCTAAATTTCGGGGACCTGAAAATTCTAGAGTTCAAAAACTTAGTGTTTCTAGAGTTCAAAAACTCGAGAGCTTGGGGGTTTGAGGATTTTATGAATCTCATGGTCGACCCTACAAACCTATTAGGTCTGAAAGTCACACAAGATACAGGGTTTTTTATGGGTTTCCAAAACCTCGGGGGTTCAAAAGCCTAATAAACATCAACTTTTGACCCCGAGAACTTCGGAGGTTCCAGAGCCTTTTGAAATTTTGATATCCTTTTGGACCCGAAGAACTTTGAAGGTTTAGGAGCTCTCTAGAAATAGACTTTTGACCCTGAGAGCCATTTAGGTTCTGGAGCCTAGTAATAGATAGGTCTTTTTCCAGTGGACCCCGAAAATCTTATAGGTTTAGAAGACCTCTAGTGTGTAGATCCCCTTTCGGACCCCAAGAACCATGACAATTTCGGAGCCTTGGAGTTAATTGTAATCATTTTTCCAAAAGATCCCAAGACACCCTCAGGTCCCGGAGCCATTTGAAACTTCATCGATGTCACCTTTTTAAACGAATAGAATCTAGAGGATTTTGTAGCCCTCTGGGTACTGAAAAAACCGTGGCCAGAGTATGCATCCACCTCTATCTTTTCAAATCTTAAGAGCATGCGCTCGGAAGCCTTACTAGGAGTAAGGGTTAGAAGCACCTCCTTTCATGACCTCTTCTTCTCGACAAACCTATACAAACAAATAAGAATGTCTATAAGAGGAACATAAATATTTTTTTTGTGTGTGTGTGCTTATTATTATTATTTTTTTTATGTTCTTTAAAATATGGGAGGAGAAATATGTCCTATCGGGCATACCAGAAATTTGTAGACACAAATTTTAAACCTTTTAGGATTTTATAAAATATATATATATATACATATATATATATGTCACAAAATTCCACTGCTTATACAATATTTATTATTTATTTGATTGTAGGTTCCGATTTCTGATTTTTATAGAAAATTGTTAATTACATTTGATAACCTCTGATTAATAAAATACAAATAAAAGAAATAATATAAGCACAAATACATAAATTTTCAACAACAAAATTTTATTAATGTTAGGATTAAAACCCTCTTATTTACATAACATTTGATTAAAAAATACATGGGGGTCTTTTTGGAACCCTTTACTTATGTATCTCCATCTTGGTTGAATTGTGACGGTTGAACTCGGGTTGAAGTAGCCATAAATCTCTCTGTAACTTTTTTAGTCTTGCAGCTTGAAATTGAAAGTCCTCTATTTGTTTATCGCTCTCTTATTTATAAAGAGTGTGAGAGTATATTTCTTAACATATTAGTTGTCGTTAAGTAATTCTCTCAACTGATAGAATATTTTTCTAACATACATTATCATTGAGTAATTCTCTCAACAGTGTTTATCTTCCGTTGAATTGTTTTCTCAACTATCGTACTAATTTTATCGTTTGATTTTTATTCCTGTACACAACCTCAGATTTTGTCAGCCTCGGAATCCATAGAGCTCGGACCCGAGGTTTGGCTTTTACAATCTCGAGGTACCTGAATTTTAGTCCTTAGAACCTCGGGGGTTATAAAGTTTGGACCCGAGATTCAACTCCTTAGCATCTCGAGGTTTGTGAAATTCGGACCTAAGGTTCAACTTTTAGAGCCTCGGGATTTGTGAAGTTCGGTCCTAAAATTCGTACTTAGACTTTCAGGGTTTACGCTATTCGGACTCAGAGCCTCGAGGCTTACATATTTGGGCTTGAATATGAAGGCCACCCTATAAATTTTATGGGCATAAACCTCTGGCATTTCAATATTTTGGGCTTTTGAACCTTATAACATGGAATTCATTATCAACAAGAAAAATAAAATTGTTTAAAATGTTTGCATCAACAATATCAATATCAAGTGACCATTTTGTTATTTATAAAATTTTGTCTTTTTATCTAGGATCATTCATGCTATTTTTCTCTCCTAGCTTAAGCATGTTGGTATTTTAACATTAGGAAAAAAGATAAAAAAAAAAATATAAAAAAAAAGAAGAAGAATAAAAAAGAAAAAAGAAAGAAAGATAAAATATTTCATTTTCTCAAATTTGGGGACCTAAGTCCATATCTTTGTAAGGCTTTGGGGACTCTTAGTGCTTTAATTGAAACTATGGAAACTTCATAGTACTTGGGTAAAAATAACATGAACCTGTAGTGTAATCCATGGTAATAAAGTAACAAGGCCGGCTAAATTTTGCGTAAAAAAAACACCCAATTTGAACTTGCTTTATAAGTCACTCAAATCGTATGCACAATAGACAATAAAATATTTCTATATCTAACAGCTTAACTTTTTACAAGATCATACGTTAGCAGATTGTCTAACGTGTTATCCGAACATTGTGAAAATCATGAGTTTTAAGTCTCAACATCGTTCGGTTATAAAAATTGATTTGCAGTTTTTTCGGCTAAATATTATGTAACGGAGCCTATTATTTTACACAACACACAAATTGAGCACATCAACTAATTTAGCATTATTATTTGCAATCAATTCAAATTGTACGCATCAACCACATCATACCTAAAATATATAAATTGTTAGTATTCACCACACACATTTCACAAAACACACACACACACACTTTAAAGCCTTCAATATTCTCTCATTACACTTGTGGGAGGTGCTAAAACCATTTCATGCCCTTATAGAAATGTTTTGAAGAGTTTATATTTTAAATTTGTAGAGAAAACCAATAAATTTTAAGGAAAATGTGGAAGCCGAAGACAGCCGAAGGGAATGGGAAATACTTATTTAGCACCAATAACTATATCGGTAGACAAATTTGGGAGTATGATCCTAACGCAGGTACATCTAAAGAGCGAAAAGAGGTTGAACAAGCTAGAGAGCAATATAAGAATAATTGCAAAAGAGATCGAGGGCGAGCCTTTCCCAGTGGCGATCTTCTAATGAGGATGCAAGTACGTAAATTAGAACGATAATAAAATAAATTTAGTTGGGAAAAATTATAGTAATTGCATGTTTGTTGTTTTTTTGCAACAGCTCAAAAAGGAGAACAGTAGTATTGATCTAAGCATACCGCCGGTGAGATTGGGAGAGAAAGAAGAGGTGACGAATGAGGCAGTAACAATTCCGCTGAGAAAAATCATGTGATTAAATTGTGCAATCCAAGCAAGCGACGGGCATTGGCCTGCTGAAAATGCAGGGCCCATGTATTTCACACCCCCCCTGGGTATATATATGCATAAATTGTATATAATCGGGAGAGATATAATTTGTGAAAGAAAAATTATAAAAGGAAATTGCAACCACCACGTATAAACTTGAGGTTCTAATGATAATTATGGTAAAGCTAACTGCACTTGAGATTTAGTGTGCAACTCTTCGAAAATTAGACAACACACATTAATTTCTGTCTCCGTCGAAATCACCACCTACCTCACGATCACCTATGAGTAATTAGCTTAAATTCAATCATTGTTCTACTTTTCACGTCAATGTCATGAAAAGTTCCGTGAACAGTAACCACGGATAAACGATAGCCGCGGATGAGCAGTGACCGCAGATGAACAGTAATCAGGTGAACAATGACCGCGGATGAACAGTAACAGCGAATGAACAATAATTGGGTGAACAATGTCGTACTCATACAAAAGTCTTCTAATTTCGCAATGTACATTTTCACTGGGTTGTCGAATTCCCTCAGACCCTAAATTCCTGTTCGAGGAATTTTACCACAATTTTACATCTATGACCAAATTTGAATAGCAATATCAAATTATCAACGCAATACAACTACCAATTCGTCATAAAATCATGTTTTTAGAAGAATTTGGTGAATTAGGGCATGAACGCTAGGAAAAGTTTTCAAAAACTACTTGCACCAAAATGACGGGCTCGCGACGAGGGTTCCAAATACGCTACTCGTTTCTCTCTCAGCCTCCTTCTCTGCTCGGATCGTGAGAATTTTGGTTGAAATTCTCTTCTTCTCCTCTCTCTTCTCTTTGTTCTGTGAACGTAAAACTAATGAGACATGGCTAAACATAAATTGTTAATTAAAATAATTTATTACTTTCCAACTTAATTTATATTACTATTTTTGTTTATTCTCCACTGACTATTATTGAACATTTTGATGCAAAATGAATTACAAGGTATTACACCTTTAGTATATTTTTTGAATCATTTTTATCGTTTTAACCATGAAACATGAATTGCAGGCGCTTTCAATAAAAACTGCATGTTACATTATGCACGATACGGGAATATTTTTCCAATGTGGGCCCTCGAGGAGTATCGTAAACGTGTTTGGTCATGTTCTCCAAATTAAGAAATCAAGCTCCAGGTTGAATGTGAAGGATTTGTAAATTAGATACCAAGGACCAAATCGAAAGATGATTATTACTAAAACTTCAATAAAATTTTCCCCATTGGGTTTTTATTTTAATTTCTGTATGCTCGTCGTATTATCTAAAGATTTCACTTTGTAAGCAAGTACATGTAGAGGTGAAAAGAGAAACAGATGGAATATATAATTCTATTTTTCTTTTTCTATGCAACGACCATGACCCGTGTTTTAGATGAAAGCTAGTGCTGGAATTTTTGTACAAAGTTCCTAGGTTTAATGTTTTTTTTGCGCATTTTTAAGCTACTTATAAAGGTGAGGTCGACTCATCAGTTTTTGAAACTTTCGGGTGGAAATGAAATCCTTTTACGAGTACTTAAGCGAGAACTTCATGTTTAGTGAGCTTACGGAACAAGCCTTCTTTTACTGTCGAAGCAATCCATGCTGAGCCCTTATTGAGCAATTCCGAGCTTGTTTATGCATGGTTTGGCCTTGATTATCCGAAGGTGTACCGAATTAAAATAATGGGAAGCAAAACCAGAAACAGGTGTTTATAAATACTTCCAAAAACCAAAACCAAAAATATGTATTACTTGTAAAAAATCTAATCTTGTCAGAAGAAAAATATATATATAATTTTCAGCACATCCAAGATTTGCTTCCATATGAAGAGTTCAAAATATGGTTGCATAAAGTAGACACGATATGGTAATCACTTACAGAAATTGATCACCCAATAGATCGAAGAGAACTGAGACTTATATACAACACAACACACGGCAAATATTGTACAAGTACATCGTATCGAACAACTTCCAGAGCCTTTCACACATTTATCGCTGCGACAGAAATCAAAAAACTCGTAGACATACAATATAATAGAGCAACATAATTATATTCAAATTAAAACCAGCAAGTTAACCGAACAAGATTTGCGCGCTAGAGGGCGTCAACTCCGAAAAACCCTCCGGTGCATTCACCACGAGCCATTCAACAGAGAATCTCATCTCATCCTCCGTGTTTCTGCCACCCCGTTCCTTCACAACGCTAACCTCACCAATAGCAACATGGAGATTACGACCCACCACAAAAATCCGCTTATCAAAGCAACTCACCGAGAAAGGCTTGCATATCTGCTCTGGCAATGCTGGCCCAGAAATAGACTCCCATTTATCCGTATTCACGTCATAAACTTTAAGCTTCGTCCTTTCATGCTCCGTCACCACAAACAGACGGTCAAAAAGAACAACACTCGAACCGGTCCACCCCTCTCGTAACCCAGAAGCCATATTCTCCCATTTATCTATTTTGGGGTCATAAACTTGACCCCTCGGTGCAACATAAAAAGGCCAAAACCAACCCTCGGTCACAAGTAGCTTCCCATTAAGAACAGCTGAATCGTAAGAGGCCATGCTTGTCCCCATATTTGCAATTGTACCCCAACTTCCATTCCCATCCAAAGGGTCCAAAACTTCGGCCGAATTAAGCTCGAAGAGATCAACACTATTTCCACCACTGACATATATTTTTCCATCGATCATACCGCTAGCGAAGAACGCTCGGGGGGTAAGCATTTTGTTCATCGCGGTCCAACGATTTTTTTGGACCTCATATTTGAGCACTAAATTTAGAGGGCAATCAACATCGGAGACCATACCCCCACATACATATAGCACACCCTCCTGTGGGACCGATATGCACCTAAATCCGTGTGGGCAAACCTTGTCCTTACAAGGCATAGCTGGGATCAAGTGCCAAGATAGGTGGATAAGATCTAAAACTTGCCATTGGATCTTTCCGGTACATTTGTGGAAAGCGAAGACATAGAGCCAAGGGTCGTTGAACCCTAGCTCTTTCCTTCGGGCAAAGAACCATTCTTTTCGACTAAACAGCACGTACCAACGCTTACATACGATTTTGTAGGTCATGTGGCTTTCGACAGGGAGGCGAAGGAGGCAACTTAAGGCTATATCATCGGGGAGACCAGGGATTAGGGGTTCTCCCCTATTAAATAATTCCGTCTCTAAGGATGGATCAGATAGAGAGGATTGGATTGCAGCTAGTCTAAATTTTGGGGATAACGTCATTTGGGTATCCCCTAATTTGTGCACCGGGGCTTGGCGTGATGAAATTCGTACCCTTTGCATCTTCAATACCCAAAAAAACCCAAAAAATTAAGGGAAAACCCTCAATTTCGTGCCAACAAAAGTTCATTCATTAAGACCAATTAGGGGGGTACCTAAAATCCCAATTCAAGCAATCAATTTATCTCAAACCCAAAACATAAATTCAATAATTAATACTTCCTAATCCAAAATTAAGCATCAAACCATAAAATAGGAATCAAGCACAAGGGTGGATTCAAGTTCAGTAATCAAATCGTAACAGCTTTTCCCCCCAATTTGGCCATTAGAACACTAAACTTAAGAGCAAAAGGTGAAACCTTTATGCATGTATGCATGTATGTGTATATACATAACTAATAACAGCAAGCACAGAAAACACAGATACAAAAACCTCAGAAATAGCTTATTTTCATCAATTCACTCAAAAATTAACTCAGCCAATTAAAAAACCCCCCAATCAATAAATCGAAAAGAGGGTTTTTAATTTTACTCATGAAACCCTATTGGAAAATAGGACAAACCAAAGGAAAATGACTGATAAATTGAACCTACAAGTGCAATAAAAGCTTTAATTTGGTTCTATCAACAATTAAATCAGCCAATCAAAAACCCCAAATGAATAAATAAAAAAATATGGTTTTTAATTATTCCCAAAACCCAATTGGAAAAGAGGAGAAACCAAAGGAAAATGATTGTTAAATTGAACCTACAAGTAAAATAAAAACTTTAATTTGGTTCAATCAACAACTAAACCAGCCAATTAAAAAAAAAAAACCAAATCAATAGATCAAGAATGGGATTTTAATTCTAATTCACAAAACCCAGCAGAACAATAGGAGAAATTTAAAGAGATGAATGATAAATTGAACTTACATGCATAATAAGAGCTTGGATTTGGCTGAGTAGAGATGGGAATCAAGGATAATAAGGGCTGTGGTAGTGTTTTTTTGCTAAATAAAAAAAAAAAAACTTAAATACTATTTTTATTCCTCCTCCTTCTCCTTTAAGATAACGATTGTCTTTTGTTCTGTTCCAGCTTTATATTTAGATGGGGAAAACTTTGGTTTCTCATTTACCGGGCCACGTCACCAGCATTAAATGAGCCGCGTAGATCCAGGGGGAGAAAAAAATTCGGAACCTGACCCCAACTTTGGATATTGCACGCGAATTAATCAGAATTTGGATTTGGATTTAAATTTTATTTTTTTAAAATTTGAATAATATGGATTCGCGAAATTACTCGAAATATTAAAATAGTAAAATGTTGTCATTATATATATATATGTATAATAAGAAAACGATCTCGTTTTATGTATATAATTTAAGTTTGATCCGGGGTAATTCAGGTATTTCAGGTTTGGATTTTAGCCTAAATTGGGTTCAGCTCGGGTCCGGGTTAATTATAAATAATTCGAATTCGGATAATTGAACATTGTTTTCGGATAATTCAGGTTCAGAAATTCTATAATTTTTTTAGGTAATTCAAGTTAGGAAAATTCAGATCGAGTATTTCCCAAATTTCCCATATGTTCTCCCCTACATGGAACTGCTTAAATTGATATAGTTTCAGCCAATTTGTTATCGTTGTTGGATTTATTTATTTTTTAATTATAGCTAGTGTTGTTTGGTAAATATTAAAATATCTATTTTTAAACTCTGCTTCTATTTTTTAAATTTTTTATTTTTGTGAGTTTAGAAGCAACATTAAGGATGCTTTCAAAAGTTGTTTCTGATTTTTCTATTGTTAGTTACTCAAATAACCTCAATTATATTATTTCCATCTCCTATATATATATATATTTTTACAATAAAAAGTAAGATTTACCAAATACTATACTACTTATCAAAACAATTTAAAGAATTTATTTACTAAATACTATAATTATATTCATTTTTAAAATTAATTTTGAAAAGCAGTTTTGAGAACAAGTTATCAAAAACACCATCAATCCCAAACTAAACCTTCTTCTGTGCTAAAATTATTTGTTAAATTTTAATTGAATTTTCGCGACAAATTGAAATATATATTTTAAAATTTTGAAATTTAGATTAATGATTAAGTTAAGCCCTTTCAAATTTTATTTTATTTTATCTTATTTTTAGTTTGAAAGATTAAATTGGGAATAAATTAAATTTTGGAGCGATTGAAAATTTGAAATTAAAAAGTTTGCAATGATTTTTTGATTTTCTAAAAGTCAAAATAATTTGCGACTGTTATAAATCATGCTAGAAAGTAAATATAATAATCTGCAGAAAAGTAAAATAAGAGATTAAGATTTATGTAGTTCAGCCTCAAGTTAACTTGATCATACTCCACGAGACTAATACCGGTGTATATTTTTATTTATATGAAAAAAAAGATTACAACATGTAAAATAAAACTGAAAATCTGGACCAAACTGGATCTATTTCCTCTTTTATTTCCTCTCTTTTCTGATCTTTGGCGTGTTCCTTCTGCGCCTTGTTTCGTACTCTCTTTTTATAGGCAAAGTTATGTGTTATAAGTCAATAGCAGTGGGTCGTGCTTGCACAACGCATAATGTTTGCATTTAATGATTGAGCTTCATGCTTGTATTAATCACAGTAAAATGTCACATCAATGAATATTTTATAATACTCCTTAGTTGATCAAGCATTATTCATGTAACGTTCTGAAAATTTCGAGTGAATTTTTTGTATTTTTATTTAATAAATAATATTGTTAATGTGTTGACGATATAATTTACTAAATGGAACAATTGGGTATTGCATAATGCATAAAATTGAGTGATTGTGTGTTGCATTATGCATAAATAAATAAGTATTGTGTTTTGTATTGTGACCTAACTCATAAACATTGAAGAGTTGTGAAGCATATTTGTGAACATTGTGAAGAGTATTGTGGTGTAAACATATCTTAGTTGAGTTGAGGTATAATGGATTTTATTGGAGAATTTATATTCGGTATTTGCATTGAGGCATTTTCTTTGTGATTCTATTAGGTTAAATGTGTCTTTTTAAAATTATTCTCGAATATTGGGATTTATTGGTTGTGATTGGAGTGCTGCTATATTTGTTTGGATATTATTGATTGCGGAAAATATTATCGGAATATGTAGTATTGGAGGAAAAATATGGTTTGGTCGGGATTTGTCGAAAATCGCATAAAATTATGCCGATTAAGTTTTAGATACCCAAACAACATTATAAATGAGCCATGATATTTTTTTCTCTATTATATATGGCATATTCTAGCATTTAGAAGTGATGTGTGAAGTGGCGTGGCCGGCATTTGGCCTCGGGAGATTTTTAAGCTCGGTTAGTATTAAGTTGTAATCGTGATATCTATTCTATATTTAAATGATATCTCCCAAACCGTAACTCCGATTAAGGCATATGATATAAGGTTGGAAAGATATTTTATTTATCTACAACTTTTGTGTTTTGAGGAAAATTTAATTCGAAGCGTTGATAGGTTAAAAGGGGCCCAAAGCTCTCGGTAGTGAATAGATTGACAGAATAGCAGGTTATTGTTCGATATTTGAATGATATCTCACAAATCGTAACTCCAATTGGGGCTTAGAAGTGTCATTGGAAAGATAGTTCAATTATCTGCAACTTTTGTATTTTGATGAAAGCTAATTCGAAGCGTAGAGTAGTCAAAATGGAGCCCAAAATAGTTTGGCTATTTCAGCCAGCAGTGGCAGTGGTCCCTACTACTTTTTTTGGTTATTTAAATGTGTTTATTACATATTTATATATACATACACACAAATTACAGTAACAAACCAGTAGGGAGGAAGAGAAGAGAGAGAAAAGAGAGAGAACTCAGGCTCTTCATGCTCGGGCCGTCATCCGTGGAAAATAATAGCATTTTTGTAGTCTACGTTACGAGGAGAGTATTTTGATGTAAGTTTCTCTCTATATTTCTCTCGTTCTCCATACCTAGGGTTTGCATGCTAGACCCATAAATTGAATTAAAGTTATGAATCGTACTTTACATGATTTATAGAGCATTTTTGTGTACCCATTTATAATGATTCGTGACCATTTGCTAGATCAAATTTGGAGCCCTAACTTTGGGGAATTTGGTGCTTTTGGTTAGGATCATTCGGGAAAGATTCGTCTACGCCTTGGTATGATAGATTACTCGTATTACTTTAATTTGGAAAGTTTGTGTTTATATGTTATGTGTGACGAATTGTGAAAAATGTGGTATTGGAGATGAACGATATATTGTGACGTGAATATTGTGGAAAATTGTGATTGGAGACATATTGAGGATTAAATTGTGATATTTGTGAAGTAAGACATATGTGCCCAAAAATTGTGATAATTGTGAAG